>JARGGL010000129.1:0-26699 GCA_029955375.1 Rubus parviflorus | reverse complement strand
CTAGGGCATGCTGAAGGTTATCAGAAGCCTGAACATGATCCTCCTTGTCCCCCAGTTCCGCGCCATTATCACCATCTTCATTCCCACCTTGTTCAAGCTCAACAGTGGATGCAACGGCATCGATTTCAAACTCAACTGCCCTCAATTTGTTATAAAGTTTGGCGTGGCTGGCCGCGGATGGGTCAATGCTCCCTGGTTTTTCAAGAAACTCCTCCTCCTCATTGCTCCCTCCAACCTCAGAAACGTTACTGGCATTGCCATTGTTCTGTGCCTACAGTTAAGTACTGGCCACTGTCAATTCCTAAACTTGGATTCACCTATTCGACTATTCTTGGTGTCTTTTAGCAGCTAAAAATTATGGTTTCCATTTAAGTGCATGCAATTCCATAAATGCAATTCGAATTCGATTATTACCATACCTCTGATAAAATGTCTCTCTCTATATCTTCAGGATTCGCCGACGTTAAGCCCAAACTGCTCAGCAAAATCCTATCTTCGTCTTCTTCCATGCTAGTGTATCACATTCACTTGATCCTTGGGGAATTTAATCTTCTAATTTCAAAACAGAGAGGCGATTAGGCAAAGAATTAAGAGTGAATCAAACACAATACACGATTGAAATCAGGGATTGGGGCCAATCAACCCAGGAAAATTCAACAGCTTACCTTACGATTCACGTCTTGCTGTTTCGGATTTACTGATTGGGGTTTTTGAGAACCCTAAATAAAATTAGGTGGGAAAATTGGTTTCGCAGAAGCGAAACCTCTCTCTATAAGTTTCCCTCTGTGTGGAGGGTTTTGCAGCTATTATGTTGAGACTTGAGAGAGACGGTCAGGGATGTTGTACTTTAATCGAGACAATTGTTTCCATGGCGCGCGAGATGCGCACGGTTACTAACATGCGCACCCCTCTTGACTGAAAAATTGGTCTTTTTTTTTTGGGTTTTTATCACAAATGGTACCTGAACTTTACCTCAATTATATACATAGTACCTGAACTTCACTTTTGATCACAAATGGTACCTGAACTTTTCGTTTTGATCACAAATGGTACCTATCGTCAAATCTACCGTTAAAAAATTAAAACAAATTCATCCTACGGTCAAAAATTGAAAAGAAAAAAAAAACAAAAAAATTTAGTTTTTTTTTTTTTTTCTCTCTTTCTCTCTCTCTCTCTCCCTCCCTCTCCCCCCCCACCCGTAATCTCTCTCCTCTCCCTCTGCACCATAAGGCGCCACCACCTCCGGCCACTTCCGATCCTCCAAACCTATTGGGCTTTGAAGCCCTCCATCCCAGCAACCTCGTGGTACCCTCAATTTTCAACGTTGACCGCCGTACGTGGAGGATTGAGGTCGTCGACTTTTCGATTTTTGGAACTTCCGGCATCAATATCTCTCTATCTACTTTGAATCTCACCTTGATGTAGTTACATAATTTCATCCTTGGATTGTTATCTACATGTTGATATAAACTTTGTGGTCATTGGAGATGGTTGACGGCGGCGCCGATGGAGAGGAGAGAGAGTTCCGGCGGGAGAGAGAGAGTTCCGGCTGGAGAGAGAGAGTTTTTTTTTTTTTCAATTTTTTTTTTTTTTTACTGAAAATTGACTGTAGGTACCATTTAGGATGAAAACAAAAAGTTCAGGTATCATTTAAGATGAAAACGAAAAGTTCGGGTACTAGTTGTGATCAAAAGTGAAGTTCAGGTACCATGTATATAATTCACGTAACGTTCAGGTACTATTTGTGATAAAAACCCTTTTTTTTTTTGACGAAAAATTGGTCAAAAGTCGAAACAAATGTTGAGTTTTGGCTTTAGGTCCAAGTTTGGTAACTTTTAAATAATGTGATTCGGGTTTGTGAGTATTTTAGAGAGAGAGAGAGACATATAATATTGAAAGAAGTTTCCTATTAGCTAAATACATTGGTTCTATAATGTGAATCGTTTGTTTTCAAGTCAACTTTTAAAAACTATCTGTGTAGAAAATCATCAAAATAGAATATCGTTAATTTATCTAACTATATCAAACAAATAGACAATTTTGATAAACGTTAACATTCTTATAATCAACAAATAATTTATCTTTATGTTAATTTTTTACAAAGAAAATCTTTAAAAATTAATTTAAAAGGTGAATGGATTAGATCATTGAACTACATTGATGTACTGATGCCCAAAAAAAAAACTACATTGATGAATTATGCAAAGGAAAAAAATCACTTTTGGTCACTCAAGTTTGATATATTTGACATTTTCATCACTTAAATTTTGGAAATGTCACTTTGGTCACTCAAGTTTGAAATCGTCTTTCACTTTTGTCACTCGTCGTTAAATCTACCGTTAGAGCTGTTAAAATCGATGATATTTTTGTCAAATCAGCCATAAATATTTTTTAAAATATAAAAATCTAAAAAAACTGAACAAAAAAAAAACTAATTTTTTTCTCTCTCTCTCCTCTCCCTATGTGCCACCGTCAACCACTTCCAAACACCACGAAGTTTATATCAACATGTAAAGCGCAACCTAAGGATCATGTTTAGTAACTACCTCGAAGTCCGATTTGAAGTGGATTGGCAGATATTGATGCTGAAAGTTTCGAAACTCAAAAAGTCAACGATTTGAATCTCCCTCAACGGCGGTTTTCGGGATGAACAAAGGTTATAACTTATTAGAGATAAATTGGGTCTTCCTAATTTTCGTTTTTGATGATTTCTTTGGTTTTGTCATTGGAGTTTCTGCTCCCTTGTCTATTGGTATTTTATTTGTATTGAGATTGGCGGGTTATTGTTTATCCGTCCTTCTCCTCCGTTGATTTTATTGTTGGGGAAAGGGCATGTCCTCCCCTCACATTTTTCTTTTCTTTTAATAAATTTTGCCTCGTTTTTAGAGGTTTGATAAAAAAAAAATAGGGATGAGGAATGAGACGATTTATGATTTTCAAAGTTATAATATTTTATTTTCACGCAATTCACATTTTTATGTTTCGACAAAAAATCAATATTTCATGATCAAAACCAAAAAAAAATATAGGGTTTTTTTAAGGGTCAAAAGTATAGGTTTAAAAGTTAAATATTTGACTAACTCAAGAAGTTTCCTATTAGTTAAAAGAAAAGAAGATTTAAGGAGCCAACCAAACTCAAAGGGACAAAGCTAAACACATTAGTAGTTCTATAATTTGAATCGTTTGTTTTTAAGTCAACCTCTCCCTGGGTCTTTCTTCTCCCACGTGTATCGTGAGTCAAATGCTGCTGCTCATAAGCTAGCTAGATTAGCTTATTTTCTCGTTTTGATCTTACTTGGAGTGGGGTTGTCCCTCCAGAAATTAGGAGCTTTGTTGCTTTCTATTGTACTAATTAATTTTTTTTAATGAACCTGTCGTATTTCTCTAAAAAAAAGTCAATTTTTAAAGTCATTTATGTAGAAAATCATCAAAATAGAATATCGGTAACTTATCTAACTATATCAAACAAATAGACGATTTTGATGAAATTTAATATTCTTATAATCAACTAATAATTTGTTTGATGCAATTACATAAATAAATAATTAATGTTCATGTTGATTTTTTATATAGAGAATCTTTAAAGATTAATTTAAAAGATAAACGGATTAGATCATTGAACTACATTGATGATTGATGTACTGATGCCAAAAAAAAAACTACATTGATGAATTGTGCAAAAGACCCGAGTTTTTTCCCCAACCAAAGAAAACTTTCAAGTGGAAGAAAGCAAACAAGATTAAAGATTACCTACTCACTACTTCCATGTTCTTTTGAACACTGATGGCCTGATTGATAGCCACGTCTCAAAAAATTAGGCGAGTGGGACTTTCCAACCAGTTATTGACCAACATCGGTTGGCCCATTACTCCAAGACTCGTGGCCGCTTATACACCAGATCTCGACCCCTTCGAAGTATGTGACGTGGCCTCCTACTCATCCACCACGTCACCTTCCGCACCCTATTAGTACTAGCCAACTCGGACACACAAATTGACCAACGAATCCACAAATCCACAATCGTCGATCTCCGTCCGGACTTTGCAGAGCCAAACATGGCGGACAGGGTCAGTGAAGCCTCGAATTCCAGAGCGGAACAAGAAGAAGAGAACTCGAGCGGTATCAGAGTCAATGGCATGCAATTCGCATACGACGCACAACCCCCGCTCTTCTACGATTTCAGCCTCCGCATATCTCCGGGATCGCGGTGCCTTCTCGTCGGCGCCAACGGATCCGGTAACTGAAAAACCAGAGCTTGTCTCACCGATTTGACATTTTTATTAGGTCTGTTTGTTTTCCATGGAAACTTAATTTCCAGGAAAGTAAGGGATTGCATTTCCGAAGCTAATTGCGAGAGTTCTGATTGGTTTGGCAGGGAAGACCACTCTGCTGAAGATTCTAGCGGGGAAGCAAATGGTGGGAGGCAGAGATGTGGTGCGGGTGTTAAATTGTTCGGCTTTTCATGACATTCATTTGGTTTGTAGCGGCGACTTGGCCTATTTGGGAGGCTCTTGGAGCAAAACTGTTGGCTCTGCTGTGAGTTCTAAACTAATTCTGCTCCCAATATTTTGAAAATCATCTAATTTGTAGTTTTTATGGTGCAATTGAATGGTCTATCTATGCTCAGAAGGCACTTGTTTTTGGTTTGTATGAGTGCCATTGGTCATGGATTTTAGCATTTTAGGCTAATTGTTTGCACCATGCAAACTAAAATGCTCATAATGCAATCCAGGTTCTATGAACAAACTGAATCTGAATAGACTTGTCTTTGAAAACTTTCAGGGAGAGCTTCCACTTCAGGGAGACTTCTCTGCTGAACATATGATATTTGGAGGTGGGTAGTTTTAACTGGCATGGTACATTTTCCCGGTTTTCATATATTTCAGTATAGGCATATCTATAATCTATTGGCATCCCTCCCCAGTATAGGAATAAATTTCAGAATAGTAAAGCCGGAGCATATTGTATAGAACGGAATCTACTATGCAACTTCTTAAAGCGTTTGGAGTGTTTATTCGTCTTGCAACCTGCCTATGGTTTTTTGTCATGTTTGTTTCATTGAATAGGATATATTGAGATCTTTCTCATCACAAATATTGTTGAAATTCAATCTTGGCAGTTGAAGGAACTGATCCCGTGAGGAGAGATAAGTTGATCGACCTGCTTGATATTGATCTTAAGTGGCGAATGCATAAAGTATCCGATGGGCAGCGGCGTCGAGTCCAAATCTGCATGGGACTTCTTCATCCTTTTAAGGTATCATAGAATCTTGAATGTGGATTTGTACAATAAAATGAAATGGCTGTGCACTATTAAGAAGATCCTAATGTGATTTCAAATTCCAACTCTATTTTGCGTTTTTCTAATGACAATTGTGTATGCTATTGAGTTCTATGAGTGCTCCATGTTTCATCCTCTTGCTTGGGGTAAACATCCTGCACATTAGAATCTCCACCTAATGGCACTATAAATCTATAATTTTGAATTTGGACTCTGCTGGACTAAAAATTTTCTATTGGCATTCTAAAAAGTGGAAGCATTCTGATTATCTTTCAGGTTCTCTTGCTTGATGAGGTAACAGTCGACTTGGATGTTGTTGCTAGGATGGACTTATTAGATTTCTTCAAGGAAGAATGTGAGCAGGTATGGCCTTGCATTATTTATTGCTTTTGTTAAAGTTATAACATTCACATGCATACACACTCTAGATCTGAGATGTGGAATTAGCCAAAAAAAAAGATCTGAGATGTGGAAGAGCTTTAAATGGGAAAACAACACATGTCATTTGATAATGAATTTTTTTTTTGTTTTCTGGCTAAATAGCTTAACTCATATCTATCTCTCTTCATTGGACCTGTCTTGGTTATAATTATGATTCATCCTTTTGTGTTTGATGTAGAGAGGAGCTACAATTGTTTACGCAACTCATATTTTTGATGGCTTGGAAACATGGGCAACCCATTTAGCTTACATCCAAGATGGTGAGCTTAAGAGGACTCAGAAGTTATCGGAGGTTGATGAGTTGAAGAGTTCAGTCAATTTGCTTTCTGTTGTCGAGTCCTGGCTTCGTGCTGAAACCAAGCATGAGAAAAAGAAACCCAAAAATCCTGCCCAAACGACCTCTCCTTTTGGTATGTCGTCAAGACACATGGCGTATTACCGCTGATCTCTCCATGAAGCTAAATAAAAGTCCAAATTCATAGCAAATTCTTAAATTCATTGTTCACCGATCCTTGGTTTACCCACATGATGGAGTGTTTCCCTTGTTAGACTGTAGAAATAAGGATGGCAGTAAAA
Source organism: Rubus parviflorus (assembly GCA_029955375.1). Classification (NCBI taxonomy): domain Eukaryota; kingdom Viridiplantae; phylum Streptophyta; class Magnoliopsida; order Rosales; family Rosaceae; genus Rubus; species Rubus parviflorus. The sequence goes on along the minus strand of JARGGL010000129.1, from coordinate 20,402 downwards.
TGAATCCACTAGGTCAGCTTTTGTGTTTGTTGGCTCTACGGTGAAGCAGCGCCGATGGCCTTTTGTAGGCCAATATGTTATACTGACTTTGGTCATATAGGAAAACTTGCAACAAGATTAGTGTGCATTCCCCTTTCCTGGTGTGTGTTATACGATGAAGCAGTGCCAATGGCCTTTTGTAGGCCGATATATTGTACTGACTTGGTTATCTATGAAAACTGGCAACAAGAGCAGTCTGCAATCTCTTTCCCAGTGTGGCTTTGTTTGATTACGGTGAAAGAAGATTCTTGTGATGAGGGGATCATATATGATAGGAGCATCAACAAGTGAATAGCACATGCTTTTACATGGCTTCATCAAGTACATTGTATGATACAGATTGGAAAACTGCGTTACAGCCAATGTGATGTATAATCCTATATTTACAGTAATAGAGATGAATTTTCTTATGAGCTAGTGTCATTTCAACTCTCTACTCATGATTGTTTCTACCTTTGGCCTGGAACTGCATGATCCCGTGGTTTTCTTTGGCTGTAGTAGTATCATCCTGTTCGAGGTTTTCCGGTTTGCACAAATAATTTGCAGGAAATGTTACTTCCTGCTTAAACTAAATAGCAGTAGATTCATCTTTTTAACAGAGAGATCAACTTTAACTAACTCAGCCATGTCATGCCGTCTGAATCAAGACTCTCATAAGCTAGGTTTTTCATCATGGTTGATATGATGTGATATACACAGCATAGGGTTACTGTCTTCAGTTGGTAGAGGTGTTTTGCTTGCATTGGAATTTAGGACAAGACACTTGTTAGAGTTAGCATTTAGGATCAAGGCACAAATTTTTTTCCGTTTTCACTGCAAGTAATCAAAGTAGAATGTTGCAATCACTTTCTGATGGCAATGCTTCTCCAAACTGTCTTCCACAACCACCGGACAAAAGCAACAGTTTCACTTTAACCGAGTCCGGTTTTGGCTTCGCCCACGGAGAGGTTGTAATACTGTAAGCTTTTGCAATATGCTCTTCTTTCTTGTTGATGTATTCTCGAAGGAACTGGGGAGTGGGGGGGTCAATGACTCAATGATCCCATGATTGCCCTAGATGCAAGAAATCTTCCAGTAAGTGACCGCAAGTTGCCCTTGTTGAATCTTTGAGTCTATTGCTTTGTGCAAAAGAAATGGTCCTAGGCGCAGAAAGACGCACACTGTTCCCATTGATTGATAGCTTCTACTATTGCTTTGACATGTTTAATTCCGTCATATATTTAATTCCGCCCAGATATCTTTGCAAGTGAAATAATTGTCTCTTCAATACAGCCGCATCTCTTTTCGGAAGGGTTCGGGGAAAGGATCTCCCGAATATTGGGTAGCTGTTGTTAAACCTGATAGAATACTTTATGAAATGAACAAACAATATATATATATATATATATTTTTTATTTCACCCTTTACATTGGAAAAATACATTTTTAGTAAGAAATAAAACTCCGCTTTTGTATTGTTCTTGTATTGCTTTTTATTTTTTATGTTTTTTCATGTCCAAGTCTGAACTTGGTGGTTAAACTCTATTGCGGTGACGATACTGTAGGGAGGTCCTGCGGAAAAATAGCTCGACGTCAGGATGATAAAAAGCTTAACACCTCTCGTTGTTATTACTTTTTCAATATGAAAAAGAAAAAATTGAAAAATGAAAGGGTTGAAATGAAGATCGAGAATGCTGATTGACTTGGAATAAGTTCGGCAGCGGATCACCAAGTACCTGGATCAATCGAAAGTTCGATTCTATCGAAACTACTCATTTTCAAATGACATCCGCACTGTTCATTTTGGATTTTAAAATTTTCTTATAATTTAATTCATAACATTGAATCCACAAATGCCTGAGTTACATTGGGGTTGTGTGGAAGGTAGGAAATGGATTCGGCAAGGCAGTGGTTCCAGAAGCTTCAACCGCGCGATAAAATGAGGAGTTACACGAGGAAGAAGGAGACCGGCGCCGGTGGCGAAGACGATTCGAATGCCGACGAGGAAGCGCTTTCTAGTGTCACCAAGCAGAAGGCTGCGGCGGCCAAGCAGTATATTGAGAACCATTACAAGGAGCAAATGAAGAGTCTCCAGGAGAGGAGAGAAAGGTAGATATAAATTTTTGTTTTCAGAATAAAAAAAATATGAATCAGTTCTGTGGTTATATGGTGTCTAATTGTTCTGTGGCAGACGAAATATGTTAGAAAAGAAGTTGGCTGATGCTGATGTCTCTGAGGAAGATCAGAACAATCTTCTTAAGTTCTTGGAGAAGAAAGAAACTGAATACATGCGCCTTCAGAGGCATAAAATGGGTGTTGATGATTTTGAGTTGTTGACTATGATTGGCAAGGGTGCATTTGGTGAGGTATATATATATATTTTAACAAGATATTGCATTCACATGGTCTCCTTTAGTTCAGATTATTACATAAAACATAATTTGTAACTAGGAAATGAACCAGATTGAGTTTATGGGATCCTTAATTTTATATATGTATGTGTGCTCTGAATCATTTTGGCATAATTCTTCCAAGGGCAGTAATAAATGCAGATAGGTCACATAAAGATATTAATATGAAATCTCGTAATACAAGTTTCTTTGGTCTCTATGCGAAGCATTTCTCGTTTCATAAAGATTTCTTTTGTATTTGTTCCTGAAGGTGGTTTGTATTTCTTTGCTGATGTACAAGTTTGAAACTTCCACCCTCCCAGCAGCCACTGGGTGCACATTTTGTCTCATGTGGCTGGTATAAATTTCAGTTCAGTAAAATGTCTTTATGGTGCAGGTTCGTGTCTGCAGGGAAAAGACAACAGGTTCCGTATATGCCATGAAAAAGCTTAAGAAATCAGAAATGCTTCGTAGAGGGCAGGTATTTCAGTAAACTGGTCTGCAATTTCATATTACTGAGGTAGTTGAAAACTTGAAATGTATTTACTGCCAGTTGCCCTATATTCCTTTTAGGTTGAGCATGTAAAAGCTGAAAGGAATCTGCTTGCTGAGGTGGACAGCAATTGCATTGTCAAGCTCTATTGTTCTTTTCAAGATGATGAGTTTCTTTATCTTATAATGGAATACTTACCTGGAGGAGATATGATGACTTTACTTATGAGAAAGGATATTTTGACTGAAGATGAGGCTAGATTTTATGTTGCTGAAACAGTTTTGGCTATTGAGTCTATCCATAAACACAATTATATTCATAGGTTGGTGGTACAGGTTCATGATTATTAAAGTTCTTTTCACTGTAGATTAAGTAATGCAATTCCCTTTGTACTACAAAATAGAGGTTAATCTTGTTTGTTTTCTACATTACAGGGACATTAAGCCTGATAATTTACTACTTGATAGATATGGACACTTGAGACTGTCAGATTTTGGATTGTGTAAACCTTTGGACTGCAGTACGATCCACGAAGACTTTTCAATAGCAAACAATGCTAATGGTTCTGGACAGAATGATGAACGTCCTGCAGCACCAAAACGCACACAACAAGAGCAACTGCAACATTGGCAGAAAAATAGGAGAATGCTCGTGAGTTATTATGCAATAAATTCTCTCTCTCTCTCTCTCTCTCTCTCTCTCTCTTGCAATAACTTTGAGAGTAGATAAAAGAGGAACTGTTACTTTTGCGTTGCATGGAGTTTTCATTCATGGTCTTTTGGTAGGATGGTGTGGGTATTATTTCTCTAACTGTTGATTATATCTTCAGGAAATAACTTATAAATATGGTATTGCAGGCTTATTCCACTGTTGGTACACCTGACTATATTGCTCCTGAAGTTCTGTTGAAAAAAGGTTATGCAATGGAATGTGATTGGTGAGTACTTATGCCTTTTAGTGATAGGGTACTTGGGTGTGCAATGCAAATGAATAATTCCACTGCTATTAATATCCCTTTACAATAGAGTCAGTGTTGAAACACTAAAATTTGATCTTAAGTAGTCATTATGTTTTGCACCTTTCATATTGTAGTAGGAACCATGTTGTAAGTACTAGGGGAATCTATGTACCATAAATTGAAAAGCTACCTTGTTCCTAGATTGGCAAAGTTATGCTTTTATTTTTGGTGTAAGCAAAGTTATGATTTTGATTAATACACAGGTGGTCACTTGGTGCTATTATGTATGAAATGCTCGTTGGTTACCCACCCTTCTATTCTGATGATCCAATGTCAACATGCAGGAAGGTAAATTTTAGAATTACTTTTAAATTCATTTTAAGTATTTTTCTTCTCAGAAGTCTCTTGTGGCATCTCATTACATGAGTACATATTTCTGAAAGTTCAGTTAACCCATCTGCATCCTTCACTTGTAGATCCACTGCATGAGTCTCTTTTTATTTTAATACTGAACTGGTTCCTGGATTGTTTTTACAGTTTGATATTATGATTAATTACTCTGACATAACAATTTAATTATTGTGATCGATTTTGCATGCATGCAACGTTGATGTCCTCTGTATGTGTAGATATATGATAATATACAATGCTATGTGCTCAGTCTAAGCTGAAACTTTGATGCCACCACTTGTTTAACTGCACCCAATCATACCTAGCCCCGCCCAAACAAAAAAGCCCTCATTAGGGATGACAAGTTGTACTTATTGCTTGATAATATGGCTTGTCTTGCTTGTTGCAGATAGTAAACTGGAAAACTCATTTGAAATTTCCAGAAGAAGCAAAGCTATCTCCAGAGGCAAAAGATCTTATTAGTAAACTCTTGTGTAATGTCAGTCAAAGGTTGGGATCAAAAGGCGCAGATGAAATAAAGGTGTTGTATGGTGTGTCCTGTTCTAAATTGCTTGGATTTGTTAATGAACTTGTTGCATATAATGATAATTACCTTACTGCTGATTCCTTTTTCAGGTTCATCCTTGGTTTGAAGGTACTGAATGGGGTAAGCTTTATCAAATGGATGCTGCATTTATTCCTGAGGTCAATGATGATTTGGATACTCAAAATTTTGAAAAGTTTGAAGAGGTATAGATGCTTCTCAATTTTTGTGGATTGTGTGAAGCAAATTTTGTTCAGCATATCATGTTGCTCCTGAGTTTGTTCATACTAATTTTTGGTCTGCAGGCTGACAACCAAGCTCAGAGTTCATCCAAAACTGGTCCCTGGAGAAAGGTAAGCTTTTGAAATTAATTGCTACTAAGCCATTTTTACGTATAAATAAAGTTTCTCTCTCCACTTCCGGATTTAAAACCAAAATGAATTGCTGTCTCTGCTATATGATATAATTAGCATTACAAGCTATAGTCTGTTTCGTTAAAATTGGTTTTTAGTAAAAAAAAAAAATTCCTATACTTTTTAGAAATTAGTTTGAAGAGTTATTACACACTTAGAAAGAGACCCCCAAATCTTTACGAGTTTTCACTTATTTTCTTCTCATATTTCCTCCTCCTTTTGCAGATGCTCTCCTCCAAGGACATCAATTTTGTGGGCTACACATACAAAAACTTTGAAATCGTTAATGATTATCAAGTACCTGGGATGGGTATATCTCTCTCTTCCCCATGAACTTGCAGAACTTTATCTTTTGTTACATATTGGTATCATTTCAAAGTTCGTTTTATTTGCTCTCACACGCGCGCGTGCACACACACACATACATATGTAGTTTTTCTTTTAGTTATTGATCAGTACTGATCAAGTGGCCAAAATAGCTGGGATACAGAGGAAGCATCTACTAACTAGCTGGTTCTGAATTGTTTAGGTGTTATATTATCCTGTTTAGTTTATCACCCCTCCATTTTGATGCTTTGTTCGGAACAATAATATCCTTATTTGCTTATTTTCCGGTGTTTCCTTTAGCACTCTCTCTCTCTCTCTCTCTCTCTCTCTTAACAACTGATGTGGTCTCTTCTCTCTGTGTAGCCTCGTTGAAGAAGAAAACCAACACATCAAAAAGGCCATCCGTAAAAACACTCTTTGGTAGGCTCATAGCTTTATTTTCATCCATCTATTATATCTCTTGAAAAGTTGAAAGGTTTTTTTTTCCCCATATCATTGTGTTGTATGTATCTTTGTACACATGTTGTTACCCTTCTACTATAGATAGGGGGGATGTCTTTTACTTTCTAACCTGTTTCTGTTTGCTCGAGACAGATGCTGAGTCAGAGTCATCAGAGGCATCCGACACGCCTGGAAGTGAACAACCTGCGCAAGGAAGCTTTTTGAACATGTTACCTCCCCAATTAGAAGTACCTCAACGCCGGAGTGACTCTTCCTAACTTGGCCAATCCATCAGATGGACTTGGAGCTTGTCCACCAACTGCATTTCAACTTTCAAGTGATTAGATGCAAGTCTCGATGCTGCCTTCTGCGCCTGTATTTTTTCTTGACTCTATAGGCTGGAGAGCTTCGAGGTTTGGATGGAAATCTCCTTTTCCAAGGTCTGAAGGAAGGTGGTGGGTTTCGAAGAAGCAACCAATCCCCATCGAGCCTTCTCGGATAAGCTAGCGGCCTGTAAGTATCTCTGTTACAAAGATGTTCAAGAGTAAATACCAATTCATTTACAACCACTAATTTGTAAACTTCTTCCTTCCTTTCTTGTTCCTCATTGTTGTCAAACTACCAAATATTGTACAAAGACACACTCAAACTCATAACACTGTATGCATGTGTTAATTCACTGTATTAATCATAGCAATACAATTTGCTCGCTCTCTCTTTCTCAATCTCTTTCCACTTTTTAGTTTTTTGTTCTTATTTCTTTGGCTATAAGCCAATTGATAAAATCCATTGTAGTAAATGATGATAACCAAACATCATGCTTACGCGATTTTTTATATACATGCATTGATCATTCTATATAATACATCATCAGGCACTGCAAGTTCAAATCACCAAAATACAAAATATGTGTGACTGTGTGGAGTGTTTTATTTCTTTTATTTTTTCACTCGAAAACAGAAATGAACAAAGATTTTATAGGAATCTGATTGATGCCGAAGAGAAATAGGGAATGATCCAAAATATATTCTCCACTGTGGGTCTGAGTTCACCATACAAGTGCCATATGGCATGAGATTTGGACAATATTGAGTCACCATCATTAAGGAACCATTTTCTGTTAGTCTAACATTGAACCAGTGATTACATTCTCAATTGACTGGAAAAAAATGGCACATATGTTGAAGTGTTCAGACAAACGAAGCCTTCAAACGACGGCAAATAAAACTAAAACTACTACATGTCAGACATGAGTAGTGGAAAGTACACAGAAAAAACAAACAAAAACTTGTTTTGTTCTTTCGTGGCTGAAGTTTAACCGTCCTTGCCAAACTTTGACTCACATATTTAGCTTGGATGTCTCCTTAAGTTTCGGTATTTTTGTAACGTCACTCGTATCGGAGATTAATCAACCATTTCTATCGATTATCATAAAGTGAGTTTTCAACTTTGTTGGAGTTCTTCATGGAAGAAACTTTGGTGGGAAGGATGGAGGGAAAGGTTTGGGGATGGACGATTCAGGTTAAAGTGGCTAGCTAGTAGCAACCTAAAAATATGAAAATGCACATTAGTTTGGAAAGTTAACAAAATTGAAGGCCAAGGAGATTATTCCTAGTAAACTTTTAGGGAAATTTCAAATGAAGTGTTTTTTTTTTTTGAAAGGAAGAAAATAATTTATTGATGAAAATCAAGATTGTAACTCGAGGGAGACGTAATACCTGAACCCCGAGTACAAGCACATAAATCCTCGTAGAGAACATCCTCAATAATAGAGGGTGTCTCATCTAACCAAAGATTATCAAGACTAGAGAAGTTAGCAAGATGAGCCAAACGATGAGCTACACCATTTGCTTCACGATAAATATGATGAAAATTAACCAAGCCAAGAGTAGTGAGATAGTCCTTACAATCATCCATGATACGGTCCATCTCGGAAAATTCCGCACCAGACCTAGCAAGGCCAGCCACCACCAAAGCACAGTCACTCTCAAGAATCACATCCTGCCATCCTTGGAGATAGTTTAGTTCAATGAAAACAATAGAAAACTTGCCAAATTAAGTTGAGCTGAGATTGTTAAACTTGGAGATAGTTTATTGTTCTGTCTGGATTAAACCGTCTACACTCTACACTACTGAAACTAAGTAGCGGCCAAAATTAAAGGAAATTAACACCGATGCTCCGAAGCACTAAAGGAATTTCGGTTAAACCTCACCCCTCTTATTTCCTTACAAATTAAGGGAACAAAACTGAGATCCAGACTTGTTGACTAGGACTTGGACCCTGTTGACAATTCTGTTTGATTTTGGTTCTTTCAATCTCCATTGTTAATGTTGTGTGTGTGGGAAAGCAAAGTTGACGATTGGACATCAGAAACGATGTAGTTCTCCAAAACCTGTGGGTGATGGGTTGGCACCTGGAGGATTGATTACCTTTGCTGGCCAAATTCCTCAAATTAAGGCCAACAATATAATATTAGCATGACCAAATGGATTTGCTAGATTCTAACAAATCACAGATTCACAGGTATGCCTTCCATTCTTCCAAAGCCGAGTCAAGTAAGAAATTGTCCAATTAATTAAGTCATTTGGTAATTAATTAATTAATTAATTAATACAGATGGAATTGATTAATTAAACCACAAGCAAAGAGGTTTGACAAATTCATATATTGGTTTGTCGCCAAAAATGTCTTTTCTTGTGGGCCAATAACAATAACAAACAAAATCGACCAAACATAACTCCAAAATCCACAGATCTATACTATACTATATATTACTTCATATTCTCTGTAATTTTATTAAAAATTGATTAAAAGCAGTTGATATTAGTGAATATATTTATTCAGAGCAGCCATGCATCATGATGATGTATTTAGTGGGTTAGTTGTTCTTTCCTCATCTTCATGAATTCTAATCTCATCCACCTCTTATCGATATATATCACCTAGAAAGACAATATTCTAGTGCTATATATAACTCAAAGGATGTACTGACATATGGAATGAGTTATCATTTACTGAATTAGGTCATTCAAGCTCGGACTTGAAATTTTCATTCGCGGTAAATTATTAAAAACAGAAAAGTTGAAACTCGAGTTTAGAACAAATTGTGATTACTTCAAGTCTTTAAGATTTAGGGTTCTTCGAAAATATATATAGCAGAGCGAGTTGTTTGAAATCGTGGGCTATTAAGATTTGGAGTCCTGAGGCTATTGTTGCCTAGCTCTCTTATCCTCAGATTGAGCCTCCAGTGGTTTAATATTTTTTGTCTAACATTGATGTTAAACAATGTTTGACTGTTTGGTATGTCTTAGTTGGAATTCTTTGTTGTGAATTTCTTTGAGGTTAAAGGGAGTAATTAATATGTAAATATCATCGTTTTTATATCGATATAATGGTGCATTAAAATAGTTATGAACAAATCATAGATATCTAAAATTTTCAAACTTGAATATTTTCGTTTTTTTTTTGAAGGAATTTTAAAATTTGAATATTAACAATTGGGAAATCACTACCTTACCGACGTGGTGTCTTTGGCTTGTAGCATGTTAACTTGTTGTATATGTCCTGGACATGCCGGCCATCCTTTGCTTTGGTCCCAAACAAATGCCAAAATTCTATGTCATTCACACACCTTTTCCTTAGGTAGCCATCACTTACCTTTAAAAATAACCTCCACCAACAACTAACTCCCCTCTCCTCGATCACCACCATCTTCGATTCTAGCTAGCTCTGTCTTAATTCATTTGTGATATATTAATTTCAAATAATGAAAGCAGAATTTGAAATGGTTCATGGGACTGTGAATGTGATTCAACCCCATGAAACTAATTGGATTAACAATTCCTCCACCTCCGTTAATCCATTCCCAAAGCCTGTAAGCGATCTCTCTCAGTGGGTAGAGCACATAACGAAGCAACTCATCGATGACTTGCCGGAAACAACCGCCACCGAGACTCTTCACACTGCAGCAACATCCGAGGATCACTATTTCATCCCTTCCTCACATTCCGGCGAGTTCAGTCCGAGAAAGGCCACCCGCAGAAGCTTCGGGGACGACGAGGCCAGTGCTGATCGTGATCACTACGAGCTGCAACTCCATGCAGAGAACAGTAGAAGAGCGAGGGAGTTGAGTAAGCTTGACCAGCATGGCTTAACCCTAATTACTCTTCTTTTCGAATGTGCAGTTGCCATCTCCGTTGAGAACCCAGGCGAGGCACATCGGATGCTGCTTGAGCTGACCCAGATGGCCTCGCCGTATGGGCCATCATGCGCTGAGCGCGTGGTGGCCTATTTTGCCAAGGCCATGTCGAGTAGGGTTTTGAACTCGTGGTTAGGGATTTGCTCTCCTATGGTGAACTACAAAAGCATTCATAGTGCTTTTCAGGTCTTCAACACCATCTCGCCTTTCATCAAGTTTGCTCACTTCACTTCCAACCAAGCCATTCTGGAGGCATTTCACCGCTGCGACAGGGTGCACATCATCGACCTCGATATCATGCAGGTAACTAAATTAAATTCCGATAACTTCTCGATCACTATTCTATCTTTTTGAAAATTTTCTCATTGTCACAAGTAACAATATATAGGGCGAATTTGATATTTGTTTTTTATTTATATTTGCTTCGGCAATACATTGTTGTTCACACTTTCAGTTTGTCATTTAATTGGCAATTTAAAATTCATATTTATAGTCACCGTAATGTAAGATGACAAACTGAGAGTGAGAAAACACGGTCTTATTCCTAATTTTAGTAATTAGTCTTTCAAGTCGTTTCGTGTAATATTTTTTTATAGTCTTTTTATGTTAGTACATATTCTCTATATATATCTTCGATCATAGACTAGTGCTTCAATCTTTCTGTTAACATTGATATTCAATTCCTTGCCTGCAGGGTTTGCAATGGCCAGCCCTATTTCACATCCTTGCCACACGCATGGAAGGCCCGCCTCACGTGCGAATGACCGGCTTCGCTACCTCATCAGAGGTATTACTCGAGACGGGAAAGCAGCTTTCGAATTTCGCCAGGAGACTCGGACTGTCGTTCGAGTTTCACCCGATTGCAAGGAAATTCGGTGACCACCTAGATGCTTCGATGGTTCAAGTGCGGATAGGAGAGACTGTTGCAGTGCATTGGCTACAACACTCGCTCTACGACGCAACCGGACCCGACTGGAGAACAATGAAACTCATCGAAGAACTATCCCCGAGAATCGTCACATTGGTGGAGCAAGACATGTCACACAACGGTGGCTCATTTTTGGACCGCTTTGTCGGGTCTTTGCACTACTACTCCACCATGTTTGATTCTCTTGAAGCCTATTTGCCTAGTGATAACCCTAACAGGCATTTAGTGGAACACTGCTTGATGTATAGGGAGATCAACAACATACTGGCAGTAGGTGGACCGGCGAGGAGTGGAGAAGACAAGTTTAGGCATTGGAGGAGTGAGCTTGGGGCTAGAAATAGCTTCATGCAGGTGGGTATGAGTGGAAATTCCATGGCTCAAGCGCAGTTGATACTGAACATGTTTCCTCCCTGTAATGGGTATAGCCTTGTGCAAGGTGATGGGACTATTAGACTTGGGTGGAAGGATACTAGTTTGTATGTTGCTTCTGCATGGACTTGTTCTCATGCTTCATCAAGATAGGGATCTGCATGCTAATCCATACATTAATTGTGTGTTTTCTTTTTGGGAGTGAAGTGGTCAAAGTTAATTGTACCGATTAGGGGCTCGAATTAATTAATGTTATATAATCAAGGCTCCGCTAATTCAATAAACATGATTCTTGAGTCTTGATAATAAAGAGACATATAAAGAGCAGAAATTAACAATCTATCGATTTCACTTCATAACAATAGTGATCGATTGATGGAGGAAAGCTTAAAGAGAGATGTTCTATAGTGATCTTCAATATTAATGTTTATCGCATTCAGCTGTTCATATGCACACGCATGAGAAAGTAGAAAAAAAGAACCTTAAAAATAATAGAAATTAACAAGTTCCAATCAGTTCTATATATATAATGTCTCTCATCAAATGAAATGCATGATTGAATTCACATGGTAATGATGGGATCATGACTATCAAAATTTGCAAAGTCGTGGTACTCGTGACTCATGAGGTCTATTACACTACTAGGTGTGCCGTGTGCGCTCTATTCACTGGCTTAATGCATGGGGCATACCATACACAATGCATTTACATAATTGCCGAGAGAATCAGCTTAGGATTCTATTGTCTTTGCCTTTTTCATGGCGGAGCATCTTTCATTCATTTAGGTTGACTTCAACTTTATCATGAAATGACACGAAATACCACAAAATACCACGAAATACTATAAAATACCATGAATTACCAATCAAGGTTGACTCCAACCTAGGTGAATACAAAATTTTCGTTTTCATGGTACACTGCAAATGCCTACCACTTGTTTAGCCGTTAAAATACACCAACAATGATCAACACTATACCAAAAATGATAATTCTTAGGTTTATCCCTTTCATAACTAATGCATTTTCACTTTGGTCATTTATTTATATGAAATGAATAATTCGTTCATTATTATAATAATAATTGTTGCTAGAACCGTCAATTTGTTTTACAGAGATTATCTATCTATAAAGAATAATTTAAAATATAAACGATCGGATTATGAAATTATAAGGTGAAAATACGTTAATCACAATGAAATGTGAATTCTCTTGGGAAGAATTTTCTGGCCGAATGAAAAAATTAACAACCAAAACGGCACTAAACCAAACTAAGAGGCCAGTTCTAGAAAAATTCTGGCCGGTTTCGATATTGAAAAACTGTAAAATCAATGTCATCAATATAGTTAGCCGTTAGTTAGTGCTAAAAAATCGAACCGATGACACCGAAACCACCCCTACCCTAAACCACCAATCACGGACTTTGGACTGAACCCCTAAGGCAGCCGACCTAAAAAAAACAAAAACATCTGAAGGGCAAAATTGGAAAGGTCGTACGCGTAGTGATGAATATAGCCCATATGGTATTTTGGGTCATGCCAAGTAGCCTAAGAACGTAGAAAATGTACTATCTAAAACTAGCCCAAAACTCTGACAAAGACGATTCCTTTTCCCGACAAGAACAACAAATAGTTATACTAACTCTGACCAACACTCTGTCCCACCTTCCAGATCGAAAACAAATCCGAGAAACAAGAGAATATCCATAACAAAGTGAAACAGAATAACTCCCAAAATTAGCTACAAAATCCACAGTAACTAAAATTCCGAGTAAGAGAGACCCTATTTCAGCAAAGACAGACAGAGACAGAGAGAGAGAAGAAAATGGCGTGCACGTTTTCGTGTAATGGAATTTCGGTTTTTTGTTTCCGCTTTATGTTAAATTAAAAAAAAAATGCAGACAGCCCAAACGTGTTAGGCTGCAGCTCAGAATCAGAGAAGGTATCGCTTCACCCCTCATAATAATTATTCAATTCTTATCTCAAATTTCCTAATTTAATTAATTATTTGTTGGGTTATTACCAAAAAAACAAACTATAATCGTCTCCAACCTCCTTTCCCTTCTCTCTATTTCTCTGTCTCTGTCTCTCTCACTTTTCCTCCGCCCAATTTCCCTACTTTCTGGGTACGTTTTCTGAAAAACGATTTGTCTCTTTCTTTCTCTCCGATCCCAATACAAGACCCATTATTGATCTCGGTGCAAAGCTTCGTTCTTTATTGCTTTTGGAGTTGGATTCGATGATGGTCAATGTGGGTCAATGATCTTGTGATTAGGGTTCCAATTCGCCGTCTGCGATCAGAGAATTGGGATTTGTGGCATTTTGAATATCTAGTCGGAGAAGGCGGTCATTGATTTTGAGGGAGGCAAAAGAAAAGTCTGATTTTTTCACTTGGAGATTCTGGGGTTTCTTATTCATTCCATTTCGTTGCGATTTAATGTGTAGATTGTGACATTGTGTGGTTATTAGGGTTGTTGGGGGTTAACGTAAGATTTGTTTTAGATTTGGGGGTTATTGTTTGGTGGGTGTGAGGTTATGCACACAATAAAAGCTGCATTGGGCACAAATCTTACCGGAAACAGCCACTTTGAGCTTCTGGGTTGAGCTGTATTGAAGATTATTGAATCATGGAGCATGTCATTGCTGGCAAGTTTAAGCTGGGGAGGAAGATTGGGAGTGGCTCTTTTGGAGAGCTCTATCTAGGTATGGTAAACAGCCCTTGATTCTTTTTGTGTAATTGTGGGTTTTTTTTTTAAGGATAAAAAAAAGGTTCTTCTGTGAAAGCATTGTGATATGTTATGTTTTTTTTTTTTTTTTTCCTTTTGATGAAAATTCATATGTTGTGGGTTGTAGGTGTCAATGTACAAACTGGAGAGGAGGTCGCTGTTAAGCTGGTATGTGATTGGTCCTGAAAATGCTTGATTCAGTTGTGATGTTTGGTCTGTGGTCAAGTGTTTTTAAGCATCCTATAGTTTTGTACCTAAAATTTAATTGGGTAGCTTCTCCTTTTGGTGGCCATTTCTTTGGTAATTATTCTTGGTTTGTGTTGGTTATAAGATTTTGGTAATTGGGTAGTTTTGGCTCTTGAAAGTAGTGTAATTCTTTTGGTTTGTTAATGTGTTTGATAAAAATTATTTCTTGTCTGATGTTTTCGTATTCTTTTCCTAGAGCTTCAGCTCAAGTGGCGTGGCATTCATAGGGATGGTAAAGGTTTAGGTCCTAAGTTCTAGTCTTGATGTAGTCTAAAATTGTTTTTATATTCTTTAGTAGGTACCATGAAAAGGGATGTAGAAGTTAATCCTACCGTCATCAATTCATTTTCATACAAGATGTTTCAGAAGACACTTCTGTCACTTTCAGTAAATCTAAGATCAAAATGAACACTAATGCTCTTCTAAAGTCCTTGTGAAAAGAGTAGGTTGAAGTCACAATTGATGCTTGTTGATGTATATATCCTTAATCTTTTTTCCTTTTGAGCTTCATTATGGATTGCATTCTGATCTCATAAACTTGTAGGTGCAACTTTTTTATATTCCCTCATTATAACAATTACATGCAACTCTTTAGCTTATAATCTGTATGCTTTTATGGGCTAAATTAATAATATTCCAGGAACCTGTGAAGACCAAGCATCCCCAGCTTCACTATGAGTCCAAATTGTATATGCTTCTTCAAGGAGGAAGTAAGTCTCTATTTTTCTGTGTGTGAGTGTGTGTCTCTCACCCTCTACCTCAATAATGTTTTTTTTCTTCTTGATGAAGCGGGAATCCCCCACCTGAAGTGGTTTGGAGTTGAGGGTGACTACAACGTCATGGTTATTGACCTTCTTGGACCAAGTTTGGAAGATTTGTTCAACTATTGTAATAGGAAGTTTACATTGAAAACAGTTTTGATGCTTGCAGATCAATTAGTAAGTACTTGTGGCTATCCATTACCAAATATGTTGAAAATGGCCAAGATGATAATTCTTTTCCTTTTTCCAAATTTCCTCTTCAGATTAACAGAGTTGAGTACATGCACTCAAGAGGTTTTCTTCACCGTGATATAAAACCTGACAACTTTTTAATGGGCCTAGGGCGTAAAGCCAATCAGGTATATTATTGTTTAGTTGTAGGTAGTGTTGGAAAAATATAGTATTTGTGCACATATGTTACATTTATTGTTGAAAAAACATCTTTCTATTGGGGCTCTCTTATGGTATTAGGGGTGTTGATTTAAACATTACATTGATAAACATGCTTCTTTCCCTTTTATTTTGTTACTGTAATGTCTCGTTCGATTACTTGTCACAGGTATATGCTATTGATTATGGCCTTGCAAAGAAGTATAGGGATCTCCAGACTCACAAGCACATACCATACAGGTTAGTTCTTATGTAATCTCTATAATGAATATATTTTTGAGGTGTGTGCTAAACTTGTCCCATGCATGACATGTATTATGTAGTATGGAGTTATATCTTCCCCCTTCCTATTTCCTGCATTCCAGTTTTATTTATGTATATATTTTTTTGTGCTTTTTGGTGCCAAGGTTGTTGTCAAAGCTCATCATTTTTTTTTCTTTCTTTCTTAGGGAGAACAAGAACCTCACTGGCACTGCCCGCTATGCAAGTGTTAACACTCACCTTGGAATTGGTGAGAGATATTATCTGTCATGATATGTTACAATCTAATTCTAAATGCACTTACATATCTGACTTTCTATGCTCATTGCGTTTTATTGCACTTACAGAACAAAGCAGAAGGGATGATCTGGAATCACTCGGTTACGTGCTTATGTATTTCCTAAGAGGAAGGTAAAAAATGTGTTCCTTTCACTTGTGTTTATGTGTTTAGGGGCATTTTCTGCCTGATGTTAGGTATTTGATGCAGCCTTATCTCTTATGTCTAATAACTTCTTCTTTTTTCCCAATCAGCCTTCCCTGGCAAGGATTGAAAGCTGGCACAAAAAAGCAAAAATACGATAAAATCAGTGAAAAGAAAATGTCAACTCCTATAGAGGTATCAACTTCCTTCATGCATTCTTATTACACTCACATCTTATGCAGTTGTTATTGGCTTTCATTTGGTGCTCTGAATTCTTTTTCTTGTTGCTACATGGGTAACATAGCCACAGATATGTTTAACAGGTACTTTGCAGAACACATCCATCTGAGTTTGTATCCTACTTTCACTACTGCCGATCGTTGCGGTTTGAAGACAAGCCAGATTATTCATACCTGAAAAGGCTTTTCCGAGACTTATTTATTCGAGAAGGTAAAGCCCAACTCTGGCTATTTTTCTTCTAATTGTTTTGTTCTAGTCAAGTTTTCTGGGTCTATCACTTCCTTTTTACTTTTTTTGGGATTTGGGATATTGACGTTGTGATTACATACAGGTTATCAATTTGACTATGTATTTGACTGGACTGTACTGAAGTACCCTCAGATTGGTGGAAGCTCTAGAGGATGGGTAAGTCTTTAGAAATTTTCCTTTAAAAAAAAGTATTTGGAAATTTTAGGTTCCAATTTCTGATCTTGTAAGACCATAATTTATTTGGTTCTTTTCTGTTTTCAGCATGCCAGTGGAAAAGCAGGTTTAAATGCGGGACCATCTGGGGAAAGACCTGAAAGAGTCTCAGGTACTGTTCTCTCTTGAAAAGATTATTTGAATTAGGTGCCAGGATTGATTATTTTCCCTTTTAATTATTTGCATGCTTTTGACATCAAGATCCTGTTAAATTCTTATATCTCAAGCTTAAGATTGATGAGTTCCTTGCGTTGAGTTTTGGGCTAGTAGATGCCAGTTACTCCCTTATGTTTTGGATCTGACATTAAATTTTAATTTTTTTAGTATGACATCCCTTCATCAGCTCTTTATCTAACTTTCTACTACCATTGTACTCTCAACATTTTTCTTTTCAGTTTTGCACAATGCTTAATTCCTGCTATGCAATTTATTTATTCAGTTGGGAAAGAGATTCGAGAAAGATTCTCAGGTGCAGTTGAAGCATTTTCAAGGAGAAACACCTCAGGTTCTAGTCCACGTCATGATCACTACAAGCACAGGTCTTATGAGGATGTACCTACATCCAAAGACACGGTAAAGTTTAAATGACCGACAGAGTGTCTAGTATTTTGTTAAGTAGCCCCTTGTTTCTTTGGGCGTGGACAGTTGTGTGTTTTTCATGAATTTATTCTCTCTCAAAGTGGGTTTTGAAAAATTACCTAGTGAAAGTTGTCATTTCATTTTTTTTTCCTTTGTTTTATTTTATTTTTTTTCCTGCAAACTTTTATTATAAAATTTGCCAGAATTCAAAGTTGATATCTGGCAAAGTTATGATGTTTAAGCAATGGCAACAGGGGGCCTCAACTCAACAACCTAGGAAATTAGGGGAAAATTCAAAGAATAGAAGATTTGCAAACTATGGATTTGAATACTCTGTTTATTGATTAATAGTTAAATACTACTTCTGCTATGATTTGGGATCCTTGTTACTGTAAGTCCCTCTAAATATGTGTCTTCTTTTATCATCTCCTCACTGGCATTATATGTTTTTTTTCCTTTAATAGTCCATGTCTTTTACCATCATATTCTAGTTGAAGTTATGCATTAGTTTATTATTAACTCTTATGGAGCACTCTTGCTGCATTTTCAGCCCCATGATTCTGAAAGGGGACGCAATTCCTCCCGATATGGCAGCACTTCAAGAAAAGCTGTGGCCAGCAGTAAGCCAAGTTCTTCTGGTGAGCCCAGTGAGGGTCGCACAAGCCGACTAGTCTCAAACAGTAGCCGCCCATCCACTGGGCACAACCGAGCTCTTTCTGGGCATGAATCCAAGCGCTCTGGTGCT
This sequence comes from Rubus parviflorus, assembly GCA_029955375.1. Classification (NCBI taxonomy): domain Eukaryota; kingdom Viridiplantae; phylum Streptophyta; class Magnoliopsida; order Rosales; family Rosaceae; genus Rubus; species Rubus parviflorus. The sequence continues at coordinate 2,106 of JARGGL010000129.1, read as the reverse complement.
ACAAGAGGCACCCGTGATGATCCTCTCCGTAGCTTCGAGCTCCTTTCAATAAGGAAATAATGTTCACTATTATTATCCGCTTAGTCATCTAATGGATAATTACTCGTCTATTTGATGAGCACCTGAGAAAAAGAAAACACAAAACTCGCCTTTGTACATGGGATATTCCCAATGCTCCATCATTACAAATCTCATTGCATGTCTTATCACGGCATTTCCAGGCTTCTCCCACTTCTCTCCAAGAGTTTGAGGGCCGCTGTAACTGTGTATTAGAAGAAGCATACATTTTCTCTCCTTAGCTGTAATAATTTCTATTTCTTTACTATACACCTACTTTGAATTTGAGACCATTTCTTTGTTATTTGTATGCACCTCTCTATTCAAGAGTTTAATCAAGAGTGCTGTATGGGGCTTGGTCTGTAGGAAATTTCAATTTTTTATCTAATAATGCTTCAAACTCAATCCACAACCTCTCTTCAGTTTGGGTTGGCAACTTGATACAATAAGAACTCTGGTAGCACTTGCAGCTCAAAAGTTGAATGCGATTCTAGTGCTCTGGTCACTCACACAATACACAATTTGTGTTACAGAAGCACAAGAGTCGCATTCAATTCTTGAAATCGTCAAATGAACATCAGTTGCTTTTGTTTCCAAAATTTGTAAACACTCAGTTAGGATCACCAAAAAATAAAGTCCACCATCTTAAAAATTTATGATTTGATTTATTTTTTCTTCCTTTTCTGAAGTTTAGATGTTCAAATGAAGTTTAGGCGTCAACTCCTCATTTGTCAACTAAAAAGAGCTTTCATTCATAATGCAACAAGATTACATAGCACAAGCACGTATGACTTGTTGTGGCCACATTAAAACCACTCGCAACCCTAAAATTATTAAAATTTCTTTTTAGATTGGATATTGAAATGAGCAATTCATATGCATATTGAATTAGCTCACATATATATCTCCCTTCCCCAGTCATGGAGTGTACATAAAAGCTTAGCTTCTCTGTATGTAGAGGCGCTAAGATGGATAAGTGTGAAGGAGAACATGGGTAACAAAATATTTACAATGTGCAACCTTGCAAAATTCAATACAAATTCTGGGGAGGACAAATGTGACAAAAATTCTTCTGCCATCCATTCTTTCAACTCATGGATTTCTGAGAGCTGCCAATCTTTTCTCAAGCTCGTCAATGCCGGAACTGTAAGAGGTTAATCCATAGTTAAAACAATTATTAAATGATTAGGGAAGGGAATCAACAAAAACTATAGATGTTTAAAAACAACGGTTGCAATGAAGAATTATGAATGGCCTCATCAATTTGTTCGAGGTGCTGCTAAGTAGGGCATCCAAGTCACCCCTCGTTTTTTAGTGAAACAGCATAGTAATCCGGCAATTATTTGGTAGGTAACAGAATTTTTCTAATTTACTGTGAGATCTTCAGGCAGTTTAGACGTTTAGTCCCACATGGTGCAGATGACACATACTATGAGTCTATGTACAATAGAGCGGAGGCATACCTGCCAACACCCTCAGTGTTCTTTGCTGCAATTCTTCCTTTTGGAGCTGCTGACAACTGTCAATACATCAAATCAAAGCACATCAGCTTAAAAGACAAGGAAAGCAGTACCGGCTAACAAAACAAGAAAGAATAACTGTTGATACTAACCTGTGAGGCGACATCAACACCAATTTCATCTAGCACCTGTTAAAAAGAAATTCAACCAAAGTTAATCCCATCAATTCCTGGTTTCAAAGAACAATAGTCAACAATATATATGAAGAAAAAAAATCCTAAACTGCTTGTCAATCAGTGTCATACAAGAAAGATCTGCAGCATCTAACTTAATCCCTTCTCAATCTTTCAGGTTCATAACCAGAAAACAACAAAATTGCAGACAAGAATCAAACTTCAACTGATAACTTGTTCAGAAAGGTTTATGGATCCTTGGTAATTTAAGGAATTAATCTAATCAGAGGAGCATCATGTCTCGCTCAAACATAACTTTTTTTCTTTGTGTTTCAGGTTATCTATGTAAAAGCAGATTCATGTTAAATATGAAAGTAAGAAACAATGCAAACAGTGGGACCTACCTGGTTTGTCAG
>JARGGL010000128.1:7500-10000 GCA_029955375.1 Rubus parviflorus | reverse complement strand
GCCAACCATGCCCACGCCCATGCTAGCGAGGCCACCCATGCCCACGCCCATGCTAGCGAGGCTAACCATGCCAATGCTAGCGAGGCTAACCATGCCAATGCTAGCGAGGCTAACACGCCACTGCTAGCGAGGCTAACACGCCACTGCTAGCGAGGCTAACACGCCACTGCTAGCGAGGCTAACGATGCCCACGCCCATGCTAGCGAGGGTCACCACGCCCACGCCCATGCTAGCGAGGCCAACCATGCCCACGCCCATGCTAGCGAGGCCACCCATGCCCACGCCCATGCCCATGCCCATGCTAGCGAGGCCACCCATGCCCACGCCCATGCTAGCGAGGCCAGCCATGCCCACGCCCATGCTAGCAAGGCTAACGATGCCCATGGCCATGCCCATGCTAGCAAGGCTAACGTCCAATTTTTGGCGATCTCACCATGGGGTTTCACCCAAGAACGATGTTCTATGACCGTTGAGTCTAACCCAATATTTTTTCTCAAAAATAATATTTTTTTTCAAAATCATGGTTTTTCACCCAAAACTGTGGGTTATAGCACACGATTTTTGGCCAAAATTGCATGTTTTTATTTTCGCACCAAAATCTTCTCACACTCAAATTATGATTTTTAAGGAGTTCTCGAACTGACGGAACGAAAAAATATCGACTCGTTTATTTTTTACGATTTTTCAAAGTCGGAAAACTAAAAAATTCATAACAAATAAACGATTCGAGATTTTCGAGAAAAGTCAGTTGGAACACCTTTTATAAATCATGTTTTACCATTGGTGAAGTTTTGGCACGGGCAAAGTTGAAGAGAAAATGGGGTTGGCAAGGTTTGGCACTCGTTTGGCACTCGTTTGGCACGTTTTGGCACGTTTTGGCATGCCATGGCACCTCCAAACGTGCCAAACCTTGCCAACCCCTTTTTTTAAAAAACTTTTCCTGGGCTTAAACTTTACCAGTGCTAAAACATGATTTTTAAAAGGTGTTCCAACTGACTTTGCTCAAAAAGCTCGAGTCGTTCGTGAGATATGATTTTTCGAAGTCGAAAAACTAAAAAATTCATAACTCACAAACGAGTCGAGCTTTTTGAGCAAAGTCAGTTGGAGCATCTTTTAAAAATCATCTTTTACCAATGGTGAAGTTTCAGCCCCGACAAAGTTGTAAGGAAAAGTGCAGTTCACAAGGAGGCATCCCGAGACGCCCCCGGGCACCAAAAAACGTGCCAAACCATGTCAACCCCCTTTTTTTTTGAACTTTTCCCGTGCTGAAATTTTACCAATGCTAAAACATGATTTTTAAAAGGTGTTCCAATTGACTTTGCTCAAAAATCTCGAGTCGTTTTTTTTTTACAATTTTTCAAAGTTTTCCGACTTTGGAAAATAAAAAAAAATACTTCCCGAGCCCAGAAAATTCTCAATTTTTTTCTGGACATAGATTACATTTATAATAGTGTGTGTACAAAAAATCTCAATTTTTTACCATATAATGAATATTTTATGGCCCATTATGACTCCTCGGACATGTTGATGTTTCCCCCTGCCAAGTGAGAATTTGGCAGATATGCTCTATAGGGGAGTACTGCTTGCTTGATTTTGCCCCCCCCTTGCAAGCAAGCAGCCCTCCCCCCCCACAGCCCCTCCCCTTCCCACACATGCATTGCTCACAAAAACATGTTGCCTCGGATAATATGTTGCCTCGGATGTTGTTTTTGTGAGCGATGCATGTGGGGGGTCGGGAGGTGCTGCGGGGGCCGCCCATGGTGGCGGCCACCACCGCCTTGGGCGGTGGTGGTCGTCACCATGGGTGGTGGTTGCCTAACGAAGGGGATGACATCGGATTAGCAAATTGCTTGTGCTTTCGTTGGCTTTCGGCTTGCGGGGGCATGGGTGAGATGTGAAGACTTTGTCATGTCGGATCGAGGGTGAAGGGGCTTCGGACGAGCGGAATGTTTGGGTTTTCATTGGCGAAAGCTTGTGCGCTGCGGGTTGATCACCAACCCAAGGCAAATGAGTTAGTAGTCGATGGGTGCTTGGGCGTGATGCGAGGAAGAAGCCTCTTCACCCTAGACCCGAGGCGAGAATGGTGGGTTCGGACAGGCTAAATGCTTGGGTTTTCGTTGGCGAAAGCTTGTGCGTTGCGGGTTGAACACCAACCCAAGGCAAATGAGTTAGTAGTTGATGGGGGCCTGGGCACGATGCTAGGATGAAGCCTCCATTGTTGCCACAAGAGGGAACGGTGGCTTCGGAGGGGCTGAATGCTTGGGTTTTCATCGGCGAAAGCTTGTGCGCTGCGGGTTGGTCACCAACCCAAGGCAAATGAGTTAGTAGTAGATGAAAACCCAAGCATTCAGCCCCTCCGAAGCCATCGAGCCCACCTCGGATCGAGGGTGAAGGGGCTTCGGACGAGCTGAATGCTTGAGTTTTCATCGGGGAAAGCTTGTGCGCTGCTGGTTGAACACCATCCCAGGGCAAATGAGTTAGTACTCGGTGGGTGCTTGGG
>JARGGL010000126.1:0-26871 GCA_029955375.1 Rubus parviflorus | reverse complement strand
TTTTGACAGTAATCTTTGTAAACATTGTAAATCTGTCACCTGCTATTACAATGGAGGCTGATAGAAAAGTCTCCTTGATTTTTAGCAAAAGAATCAGATCTCTTCTGAATTCATCTAGACTAGTAAACAACTCAGAACTCAAAGTTAATTAAAGTAAAGTAATAATTAAGTAACTTCATTAGTTAAATACATTTCCTAAAATGATAGACAGTCAAACAACTGGAAGAGAAACTGCAAAACAATCTACATTGCCATTTCAGTGACAGATAGAACTATATATGCTCCAAAAGCATTGGATGCCTCTATGTAGTGATGTTTGTAGTAGATTTTGCAATTTTACTTGAAGCAATATATTTGATTATATAGGCTCCTTTTTTTTTTAATTCCTTTGTCTGAGTAAACTATAGCCAGTTCATGAATCATGATTCTTTTATTGTTGAGAATTTGATAGATTGAAATTACCAAGCCGATTTGAGAAGTAAAATTGAAACTCAGTGCCATCCTAATTGTGCTAATATCCTGTAATTTATATTTGCAATGGAAAAGTCCAGAAATTGCAGACTGTAGTTGTGTAAGTTTTGATAAGGCTCGTACGCGCGTTCAGATTTGTTAGCAAAAGAATGCTTTCTGATTTGGTGCAAGTGCTTAATTGTATTAGGAAGAGTAAATTACTTCACCTTTCACATGAACAACAAAAGTACATGAATGTTGATAAATATTACTCGAATGCTCTTTAGAGTAACAAGGTAGTGAATTATCCAAAAAGAAAATATACATCAAGCAATCTAGAATTGAAAGATATCAACTTAATGTTGATAAAGTGGTAGATACCGGTGGTGATGGTCTTACAGGAGAAGATAGGATAGGCTTTGGTGGTATTTGGAAGGCTTCAATGCTTCCTTCCAACATTTCAATCACTTTACTCATGGATGGCCTATCAGTTGGCTTTGTCTGAATGCACCACAATCCCACAATGATCATCTTCCTCGCGATTTCCTTTTCCTCTTCGGTCACTGCATTGAGCAATCCGAAATTGCTGCCCTGCTCAAGATGCTCATAAACCCAACCTGGAAAATAAATTTCACTGGTGTGGCTTACTAGAGCGTCAACGTTCTTTCTTCCTCCGACCATCTCCAGAATCATCATTCCATAACTATAGACATCGGACTTAACAGACACTCCTCCAAAGTTTCTGCAGATCACTTCTGGAGCTATATACCCTACTGTCCCTCTAGCATCCAACATCGATATAATGCTCTCCTTTGTGCAAAGCCTAGAAAGACCAAAGTCAGAAATCTTTGGGCAAAAAGTTTCATCCAAAAGAATATTATGAGGTTTAATGTCAAAGTGCAAAATTCGTGTGTTGCAGCCACGGTGCAAGTACTCGAGCCCTCGAGCTATTCCAATAGCAATTTGGAACAGATTTTCCAATTCCAAGTGTGGAGTGGCTTTCAAAGGATCACTGTCTTTGTATATGAACTTCTCGAGTGATCCATTGGACATGAACTCATATATAAGAGCTCTTTTCTTACCTTGAAAGCAATACCCCAAAAGTCTGACAACATTAACGTGGGAAGTTCTACTAATGCTTGCAACCTCATTAACAAAGTCGTCTCCATTCCCTTTGGATGCATTAAGAACCTTCACAGCCACGGGACAACCATCGAGTAGCTGACCCTTATACACATCACCATAACCTCCTTTACCCAGCTTATCTTTAAACGAGTTAGTCATTTTTCTGATCTCTGAAAATTTGTATCTTTTTAATTACTGCTAGAGGTCCATTGTTCTGAATGAAGGCTTCAAGACTATTGTTGCTCTTTCTCTTACTTATTCTACTCTTAATACAACGAACAATAACAACAATAACAGAGAGTAATAATATCACAGTTCCAGCTGCAGTAGCACCTGTAAGTGGAACAATAGGATGATTCAGCCATTAATGGTGAATGAATTCATTTATTCTTAAAAGAAATAGGAAAAAATTCCATGACCAAAATTTCGGATTTAGAAAAAATATCGACGATCCAAAAAATGAAAATTTCGACCAAAATATCAATATCGGTAAATGTTCGAAAGAAATGATGGAAATTTGGAGAAAAATATGGAAATTTTATGAGATGTTTATTTGATTAAGTATCAACTTTATTTCAAAAAAAATATATTGAACAAACTTCATTTCATAATAAATGATAATGATTGAGGGTATATTAGTATACGTTGAGTTGCTAACAAACAACAATTCTTGAATTTGACTTTATACATGTTAATTTTTTTATGATTAATTGGAGGGGTAAGACTAAGAAACTAAATTATAAAAACCAAATACTAAGTGATATTGATTGATTACATACCTTTTTTTTTTGGATGAAAGAGTAATCAAATAACTAATTTTTGTATTACAAAATTAGAATGAAAAATTATAAAAAAGTGTGTGAATACATTAAAAAAAAAATATTGATGGAGTTAAATTTTTGAAAGTTGGTTGAAAATTATTTGAATGAGAAGTGTAGGTGAATTATAAGTTAGTTAGTAATTAAATATTAACTTATTAATTTTATAGCTCATGTTGTATATATAATAAAACATGTTGTATATATAATATGAAACCAATCAGTTGGATTAATTAGTTGTGGCGTTGACTTGTTCCTCAGTGGGATTGGGTTCGAATCCCAGCTCCTATCGGGTATGCTGGTATGTATCAAAAGAAAATAATGCACATTATAGCTGCAGTAATATTAGCTGTGAAAAGTGAAAACACCAAGCTGGGAGCCTGGGAGATCTTTTAGAAGGGAGAGATAAGAGGTTGCAATGTTGAATATAATCTAGTTGGGAAGAGTAGTGAAACAATATAAGAGAACCGAAGGAAAAGTGTTACTGGTATAATATTACCTATGACAACCTTTCTTTTCCAATCCTTTCTTTTCCAATTCCGCCCCCTCTCTGCACAAAAATCAAAGAAACAGGATTCTTAGAATGTTAATTATACACATGGACTTCTGAACAGTCAAGACATGCATTATTTCCACACACAATTAAGTAGATCAGGAACAATCAATCAACTATTTACTTTCTTTTCTTAATGTGCTATTTTTAGAAGGGAGCGGCTGTTTTGTACAGCGATTTTAGTGTATCAGAGAGTAAAATCTCTTTTTTGCCCTTAACAAATGTTTTTTGTTTGGTATCTCTCTCTGTCCTCACTGTTGCCGGCCACCACTATGGCCGGCCGGCGCCTTTAACTTTCTCCGATTTTTTCGAAATTTCTGTCATCGTATTTATTACAACAAACCCAACAAGTTTTATAACTATCTCAAAGTGAGATTTGAGTTAGATCGTGAGATATCGGCGCCGGAAGTTTCCGAAATCTAAAACTTTCCGACTTCGATCCGCCGCCTACGGTGGTCAAAATTGAAATCCGAAGACACCACGAGGTTTCTGGGATTGAGGGCTTCAAATACCAGTGGATTTTGAAGGTTGGAGGTGGCCGGAGATGAGCAAACCAAAAGCTTGAAGATTACAACAGCTTTCGGCCATGCGTGAAGCTTTTTTCCTGCAAGGTTTCATCTAAAACCGGGTGGGGAGGGTCGCCGGAACATGCCGCTACCTTTGGTGGGGGCAGTGACGTGCGGGGGTGACCGGTCGTGGTGGCAGCACCGGCAACAATGAGGAGAGAGAGGAGAAAGTAGCGAACGGGAGAGAGAGGAAGAAAGAGAGAGAGAGAAACAAAAAGTTAAGGGCAAAGATGTCATTTTAAGCAGTCAATTTATATAATTATAAACTCCAATAATCAAATGGACGGACGAGATCGTTCCACGTCACCTGGTACACTAAAAATATGGTGTAATCCAGAAAACTCCCTTTTAGAAACCTAAACAACATGCAACCGTAACTCCTTTTCTTTTCAGTAGATCCAATTGCCACCTGGATATGGTCCTATGGACTGGTCTAGTCTATGGGCTGTTCAGAGAAATTATAGAGTAAAGAAAAATCAACATGAGCAGAATTCTATATGATTCGAAGGTGTTTGATCGAGTCTCAAGTTGTGTAGAGGAAGTGGACATTCGTCATCATATATATAACACGTACGTACAGCAGCCTTAATTGGCTCTTATTTGGACCATTTCCAGATGTTTGACTGTTTGAGGGGTTGTATGTGTGGAAGTTCAAGTTTACAGAGGAACTTTTCTCGCCTAATTTGTGGTAATATCACATAAGGAAAGCTACTTTGGTTTGAAGTAGCTAAGGTTAATTCGGAGGAGATTCATTTGGGGAGGATGCTAGAAAAAAAAAAAATTAATTACAATTATCCCCCGAACTATATAAGTGTTTTCAATTTCATAAATACGTTTCAAATTTTCTCGTTAGTATACCTCAATTTAGCTTCGTTACACAATTTCAAACTCTCGTTAAAAAATCTGTTAATTGATGACATTGTCAGTTAACCGCTGATGTAGCTGTTATCTACTTATGTGGCACCAGTTGGTCTCAGTAAATGAAAATGCCACATAGATAAAAAAATGAAAAAAAGCCTTTTACCTATACTAAAAGAGTTCATTTTTGCTCACACCCCCTAGTTAAGGTGTGAGCATCACAGCTCCTTAGGTGTTTGACACCTATCAAAATTTTAATTAATGTTAACCTATGGTTAACTTTTACATTTATTTTGTTTTTAAATAGTATTTTCTTATTTAAATATTTGTTTCTTTTAATGTGGAGAGAGAATTGTGATTAATTCAATTCTCTCTCTTCCTAATTAAACTCAAACTCTTCAATTCTCTCTCTTCCTAATTAAGTTAAACTCAAACAAATAATAAATATAAACAATTCTATAATCCTAACGGATGGATCATGATTCTCTAAAAAAAAAAGGGGACGGATCATGCAATATAGAAGGAAGAGTGAATTTTGCTCCAGGATTAATATATGAGCAGTGCTACATATCCCAAAAAAATATACCAAATATCTTTACCAAATGATGTGGCATTTGATGTGGCAAAGCCACGTCATAACTTGAAATTCAATAATTTCCAACAAATTTGATTAATTTCATTTAGAAATAGACATAAAAAATAAAAATAAAAATTCTTCAAGAAAAAAAACTTAATTAACCTAACCTAATCAAAATTGCAAAACGATACCAGCAAAACTTAATTAACCTAACCTATTCAAAACTGCAAAAATTTAATTAACCTAACCTAATCAATTGATGGCTATGAAGAACACAAGCACTAAGGACACCCAACTGTTGTGTATAGGCAGCGACCACAATTGAATTCACCAACATGTCTTATAAGAAGACCCATGAAACAATGACGTGCAATTGCCAAAAGAAAACAAACAGAAACATAGCCACGGCAACCTCAATAGAGGATGATTATATGAAAGAAACAATTAGATGTGATAGCAATCTGTAACTTTAAGTGTCATTGATTTGATGTATTCGGGCAGGGACGGAGCTAGCATCTGGTAGTGGGAGGGGCCAAATACATATATATTATTAATGGGGGGGCCATTACATATAAAATATAGGCAAAACTTTGCTGTGAAAGGACAAATATATATAAGAATATAGGTTGCATAAAATCATTGGGGGGGCCAAGGCCATCCAAGGCCTTCATGTAGCTCCGTCCCTGTATTCGGGTGCATACCGGGCCTGTTTAGATCTGTAGGTTAATGAGGATATGGTGGTCTCGTAAACCGGGAAGAGTAAGAAGATTTTTGGTTTTATTAGTTCTTCTGTGTTCTAAGAAACAAAGAAGAGGGAGATTGAAAGAAAGAAGAAGAGAGAAGAGCAATGGTTGATTTTAATTTTCAATCTTTTTATTTTAATTAATGGAATTAGAATAAAATAGAAAAATATCTAACAAAAATAAAATAAAATACGTGTGAAATTGTTTGATGATGTGGCAGCCACATCATCTGGTATTGCTATTTGGTAAAATGTTTTGGGATTCAAAGCATTTTCCTTAATATATATCTCAACCCAGAATATCTAAAAACAAAAAAAAATTAAAAAAATGTCTAATTTAATCAAAACTCAAAAGTACATAAAACATTCAATTAAAAGTCAAATCTTAGTGGCTTTATACAATCTCTTTGTAGTCTTCTATATATTTTTATAAGTTTCTTTTCTATATCAATTAAGAACAATGCTGAATTAATTCCCTATATATATATATATATGATTAATTTAACAATAAGAATTTGATGTCAAATTTTGTAGGGAAACAATCAACTGCAACCTCAATGATCGGCTCGTCAATTGAACTTTTCAGATCAAACAACGTCTTAAGTCAAGTTATTAAAATTGTATGAGTGGTCTCTTGAAATTGGTGATATTGCATTAGCAACTCAGTAATTAGATATATTGATATATGTATTGTCTGGTTGAAGATTTGGGTATAAGGTGAAGGAGGAGTGAGTAGGCCTAGGAGTGAGCGCGACGAAGATTGGGGTTTTTTGTTTTTCACTTTTTAGCTTTTCTTTTTCAAAGGTTATTTAAAATCTTTTTTCATTTTTTATTGAACAGATTTTTTAACGAGGTTAAGAAATTGTGTAACGAAACTAAGTTGATGTATACTAATAACAAAATTTGAAATGTGGGTATAAATTTGAAAATGCCTCTATAATTCAACGGGTAAATTGTAATTAATCTAAAAAATAGAAAAGAAGGATATATCAATTAACATAAATGTAAATTGTATTTAATCCAAAAAATAAAAAAGAAGGATATATCAATTAACACAAATGCGTACCATGAACAATTGGGCAGGTAAAACTGTGAGGTTGATCCCCGCAAAGGCAGAGAAACGAATCCGTCGTTGAGTTTGATCCACACGTGCCATTAGAGTTCAGGCATGCCCTACACAGATCCCAATCCGCGCTGTACTCAACCTGAAACCCTTGTCTCAAAACTTTTTCCACTCGTTCCGTTGCGTTCTCAGGCGCAACATCAGAAGGATCCGAAGAAATCGGGACTTGGATTTTGGTAAAACATGTCGGTGCAGGCGAGAGATAAACCGTCGAGAGTGAATCAGTTGCGTAGTATGCAATATCTTTGTCCTTGGGTTGGCCGTTGATTGTGCATGCAAAATTGTTGAGGACGACGGTTCCAGGTTCGGGAGCTAGGCAGCCGTAGTACAAAGTGAGGTTCCGAACTGTTTGGACATAAGAAAAACGGTTGTAGTCGAGAGTGGTGTTGACGAGGTTGTCGGTACAAGGACTGTCCCAGAGGTCGGAGCGAGCAATTGTCATGGTGTGAAGGTCTTGGTTGGTGATGTTGGATACATGGAAATCGAGGTCATCAATTTTGATGTGAGGATATTCAGCTTGCTTTTCGCAGTTGATGAGCTCGAAGCCTAGGCGACCGCAGTCTTGGGAACGATTAGTACCTCCCCAGAAAGGGTAGGTAACGTTTTTGAGCGCACCACAATCGAAGGGTAGCTTGCACTGCGTGTATTGGGGATCGTCTTCGCAACGAGAAGAGAAGAAGAAGATGAACAAGACGATGGTGGTGATGGGTGGTGATGATCTTAGGAAGAGATGATGAGGCTTAGGCATAGTCATTGGCAGAAAATATATGATTAATTGGGTGATACTGTACGTAGGAGATATATAAGTTTGATGAGTGAACGATATTATATATTGTTTCAAAGAGAGCAAATTAATAGATGGACAGGTATTTTTGCTGACTACTGCATGCTGTGTAATACTATGCCAAACGTTCACACAACAAATATGGGCAAAAGCGACGATTGGTTGCCCAGGATTAACCCAACTCGTGATAAAATCCAAATATACTCTCACGAATGTTGCAAAACGTGGGTAGTGGCATAAAATATAATTTTACCCAAGGCCGGCCTTGGGACAAGACTGGCAAGACCGCAGTCTGTGGCCCTTAATCCAATAGGTCCCAATTTTTTTTTATATATTATCTAGTACGAAAAAAAAATTGTATTCATATTTTTTTAATCAGACTTTCTGACTCCTTAAGTCACTGCGTGTCTACGTCCATATTTCCTAATACTCTAATAGAGTAATAGACTAATAATAATTGAAAGTCTATGTCAGTCTTGACATCTTGTCTCTTTACCTCTCTTTCATTATTATTATTTTTTTAGAAAGTCTTTTTGTGGCTATGCAGCCCCAATTTCCAAAAGAAATAACTGCAATCTTTTCTAATCTTCTTCTTCCTTTTTATGACCCAATGCAGTAGCCCTCAAATTCTTTCCAGGTAATTTTATATTTTTATTGCTATATAATTGTTTCTGGTTTATTTTATATTTGGTTGTTGGATACTTGGATTTAGATTTCAAACTCTATCATATATTTATTTTGCTAATTTGCTATATGTGATTGATATATAATTATATATGTCTAATTGTTGAATATTGATTTCAACTTAAATAATATTAAATTAGTTATATTATTATATGTCTGATCATTGGATTATTGAATAAATTTTTTAGGAATTCAATGATACTTTGTAATACGTTGGCTAAATTACATATTTGTTTGAGATATTAATTTTTTTTTCATCCAACAGTAGAGTCCAGAAAATTTCCTTCGCCTTGAGCCTCCAAATTCTCAGGGCCGGCCTTGATTTTACCACTGTTGCATCTGACATCTAAAGCATTAAAAAGCCTTTTCTTTTCACCATTTAGCAAACCGCGTTTTCTTAATCTTAAAACCCAGATGCCCTTTCTAATTTCTTTAAGGACTAATTTCTTGTTAATACCCTAAACTTTGGGGGTGAAATCAGTTCAGTCCCTGCATTTCTAATTTCATCAAAACAGTCCCTGAACTTTCAATTCTAAACCAATTGGTCCCTCCGTCACATTTTCCGTCCAATTAGACTGTCAATGCTGACGTGGTAATTGGGAAAAACCCATTATGCCCTTGGTTACTATTCCCTCCCTTTCACACCAGTTTTTTTTTTCTTTCTCTCATCTCTCTCTCCCAACCCGATCTCTCTCATCTATCTCTCTCTGCTTGACCCCAAGTCCCCAACCCCAATCTCTATCATCTCTCTCTCATATCTCTTTCTGTCCCCGACCCCTCTCTGTGTCCCCGACCCCTCTCTGGTGCGTTGGGCAGAGTGGAGGAGGCGCGGCTGCTGTGGGATGGCGGAGGGAGGAGCTCGAGGACTGGCTCGGCGTGGCTGTGGATGAAGTGAGGCGGTGCGGCGCCGGCAGAGGAGCGACGTGAATTTCAGAGCCCACGGTTGGGCTGGATAATGGGTGTCCATAATTGACACGGACTGGGCACCATCGGCATAGCGGAGGCATCAAGGAAAAGACCACGGTGGTTCATGGTGATTGAGGCTTCACGATGAAGCTCAGGGGATGTGGCACTGTCTTGGGTGTAGAAATCAATTCTGAAATTGATTGTTCAGCTTGGATGGTGATGGTATTGATGTACTGGAGATGCCCAAAGGAATTGCAGCGAGAAGCTCACGGTTGAGCTACAGAGGAACGACTCTGGCGGTGATGATTTGAACTCGAAGTGGTGCGGTGCTGCAATTGAGGCTGTGGGCAATTGCAGATGGCGGCGTCGATGATGAAACCCGGTGCTGGTGGCGCGGGTTTGGGGGTGGTGAGCTTTGCTTGTGATGATTGTCGTTGATGGTGAGATGCAGGATGTGTTGTGTTTGTGGGTTTGGTGGAATGAAAATGGAAGGCGAGAGAGAGAGAGAGAGAGATCGGGGTCGGGATCGGGGTCGAGCAGAGAGAGATGAGAGAAAGAAAAAAAAATAATTGGTGTGGAAGAGAGGGAATAGTAACCAAGGGCATAATGGGGTTTTCCCAGTTGCCACGTCAGCATTAACAGTCCAATTGGACGGAAAATGTGACGGAGGGACCAATTGGTTTAGAATTGAAAGTTCAGGGACTGTTTTGATGAAATTAGAAATGCAGGGACTGAACTGATTTCACCCCCAAAGTTCAGGGTATTAACAAGAAATTAGTCCTTTCTTTAATGCAAGTAGGGTAGCGTCTCAGTATTTTTAAGTTTTTATAAATCAACTTGTTCCAATTTATAAAAACTGGATCCTGGATCCTGCATCGAAAAACTTGATTCTTGAATTTCAATTTGTTTTATTTCTCAAATCCTGCGCATATACGTCTTCTCTGAACCTTCTTCCAATTGGCGGTGTGGATGCTACCAACCAACGAGCTCTCTCTCAAAGTAGCAACAATGATGCAATCTCTCTCATGTTCGGTTATAAAATTGTGTATGTCTCTCAAACTTCTTAATATCTAATTTCTGTTATAGTCATTTGTGCCATTTTTAGCCTTCATTTCCATCAAACTTGGTTGCTGACTGTAAAATTTAGTCATAAGAAGCATGGTATGCGGATATAAACTATCAAGTGTTGGTTTAATTTGTTCTACCTGTATAACAACTAAGTGATTACATAATTATATGTAGTGTTGGTATCTTTTGGTACACATTTGCGCAGAAATTTGACGTCTTATATGTCTAATATTGCTAGGTGTTAGGGCGCGTTTTGTTGGATTACCAATAGCTAAAAGGTGAGAGATATGGCTTTTTAGGTGGATTTTTGCTAATAATGCAGTTTAGTCCCTGTTATTTTTGACAAAAATCATGGCAAACAGAACTATTCTTGATCCTTCAATGTTTTTCTATGCTTCTTAGTTCTTAGAGTCTTCTTGGAAAATTGTAGAATTGTCACTTAGGAATTTTTCATATTCATTCCTGCAATCATACAAGTTCAATAGTAGTTAAAGTTGATAAGACTTTCAAAATTGCATGCCCACTATGCTAAATGGGAAAGACTAATATTTTTGCACCTTATTTATTGATAATTATGCAGGACTTTCAGATTACGGTTTGGGTTGTAATTTCTCTCCATGTAAGTTTCCATTTTCTTTTCTTACACACTTGCTTAGAAATTTGATGTAATATCACTACAAAAAATCTGGCCAAAGGCCACCATTTCTTGAACCACGAATTAGCAAATTGTGGGTACATTGTTATATATCCCACTAATTAAGCAAATCATGACATTTAAAATAAAGTATAATTTTTATTGATTTTTTTAATAAGAATCTCTGACATTGTAGAAGACTATGGTAACTTGGCAACTTGTTTGAAAAAAAAATTGTGTCACGATTCACAACCGTGTCGATATTTCATTATTTTTCGCCTGGTTTGTTGAAATGCAATCCTCTTATTTTTCGCCTGGTTTGTTGAAATGCAATCGGGAATTATAGTTACCTTTGCTATTTCTTGTGCTTGTTTATTATGTTAATTGGTTTGGTACCCATTCTAGTCCTACAAGTTTCATGGGTTTGAGGTTTGTTTCCATGGGTTCCTCCTTTAGCTCTAGAATCAAAGTTGATAGCCCACTTTATAATGGCATGTGTTTGTATTCATGAACTATTTTATGTGTTTCTATGCTAATTAAGTTATCATTTTTTGATTGGGGTATTATAGTTGGTTGGTTTGGGATTTTTGTTTTAGTATATCTGCATCGAAAATTGTTGTTCTTTGTGTGTATGATTGTTAAATGTTCTTGCACACTCGAATCCCCTCTAATAACAAGCAAGCATACATTTACTTTCATGGGGCTTCTTACAGATTTGTGAGCAAGGGCATCCGATGTCCATTGTATGCAACTTATTTTTGTCATTAGTCCTTATCAATATTTTTACTTTGATCTCGTTGAAATAGGAATTTAGGGATCAGCTATTATTTAAGGGGAATGAAATTGACACTTCCCATTTTACAAACTGCACTCCCACTCTCTTTCTAAAAATTAAAATACCAGAAATACCCCTGCTCTTTACCTTGCTTTTTTTGGGGATTGAGAACGATGAGTATAATTAGGAGAGTCTTGGTGAATTTTGTGTAATTGGGGAAGTGTTGATGAATTTTGGCATGAGTTTGTGTGGAGGCAAATCTGTGTTAAAGTTTTAAGAGGAATAAAGCTTTTTGTAAAATTCTTGTCGAAGGTGATTGAGCTTGGAGATTGCATTGCAGGTTCTTGGCTTGTAAAGGGCTAACTTGGAAATTCACTAGATAAAATAATATAAAGATGGTAGTGGGAGTGTCAAATGTAATTAGAGGAGTGTGGATTTCACTCCCCTTATTTAAACATCAAGTGCATGACTTGTGTAGATGACAAACTTGGATAGATATTAAGTTGACTAACGGGAATAAATGTAAATGGCTAGTGATCAATTTCTTAAATGCAAGGATGAGGATCGTGAGAGATAGCTCTTCTATTCTTAATGTTGTTACGTTGGTTTTTTGTGTAGGTACACTTACAAGCTAAGGGTATCTAATGCTTCATGTATCTGGAGCAAGTCCTACTCTTGCAAGTCATCACTGCATCCCAGGCAAGACTCATTTCAGGCTTTCAGCACATGTGAAAGGTAACATCAAGAAAATGATAGGAATTAATGTGTGTATATATATTTAGGATAGGAAGCTCTCACATGACAATTAATTAATGCCTTGATATAGGTTAATTAACTCAAAGCAGCAAGAAAGTTCCATTATCATATTTCATGACCTAACAGGTTAAGTAATGTTACATGTAGGATATAGAGTCAACATGATAGTGGCTTAATAATTAATTTATTAACAAAAATTATAGTTAGGCGACTCCAGATCTCAAGTTTAGCTGTGTGGTGTTTATTCTGAAGATGTTGGATGTGCTATCTATATTAGGTCGACTTACTTAAAGTGCATGTAGGGATGGCAAAACGGGGAGTGGGGGCGGGGCCCCGCGGGTTCACTCCGCATAACAGATAAACGGGGGTTAATGGGGGACTCCGTTTGCCCCATTTATTTGCGGGGCGGGGTGCGGGGAGCCCCGTTGGGGAGGCGGGCCCCGTTTAATACTTAAAAAAAAACTTTTTCATTTTGACTTAAAAAAAAAACTTTTTCATTTAGAAGAGGATGAGAGAGAAAGTAGAAAAGTGAGAAAGGAGAGAGAATGAAGAGTCAGAGGGATGAGAGAGAGAGAGAGAGAGAGAAAGTAGATCGAAGAGAGAGAAAGAGGCATGAGAGAGAATAGATCGAAGAGAAAGAAAGGAGGAAGAAGGGAGAATAAGAGGGATGAGAGAGATCGGAGAGAGAGAAAGTAGATCGAAGAGAGAGCAAGAGGGATGAGAGAGACTAGATCGAAGAGAAAGAAAGGAGAAAGAAGGGAGAATCAGAGGGATATGAGAGAGAGAGAGAGAGAGAAGAGGGAGAGAGGGAGGACTGTCGTACTGACTACTGAGGAAGTGAGGAGAGACAAATTTTTTTTTTTATAATAGAAAATATGATTTTCAGAAAAAAAAAAAAATTCTTATACAATAATTTTTTTTTTTTTCAGAAAAAACAAATAAAAAATGGGATTGTGGGGCGGGGTGGGGAGCCCGTTAACCGCAGGGGCGGGGCGAGGCTTCCCCCATTTATTCAAACCCCAGCGGGGTCGCGGGGAGCGGGGGTGCGGGGGCGGGGAAATCCCCCATTTGGCCATTCCTAAGTGCATGAATACGTACAGATGATAAGATTTTTAAGTACTTGAATGCTTTTTATGAAATCCAAACACGAGGTAAGAGGATGTTGTCCACTTGCCTTTTTTAGGATGACTTGTTTAGTGTTATCATGTGTTTAATTGAACAACTTTTGCTGATTATACCCAAAGTTGCAGAAGTTGAAAGCTTTATACTCAAACTCTGCACTTTTAAATTCCATTTGTTTATACGGTGACTGATGGTTTTGTGCTCCATGATCCATTTCCTGACTTACAGGTTTGACTAGGAGTTGAACAAAGAAGTTTCAATTGATGTAATCGATTTGGAAGAGTTGTAAGTATATGACGTATATATCTATTCATGTGTGATATTTTGTACTTTACTTTTCAATGTTGTATACTTGTAAGCTTGTTCTTGCTTTGGATGACTTCATGTGATCAGCTTTAATATATTGCCAAAATAAGAGCTTTTCTTCTCTTGCTTTATTACTTATTGATAGAGAATGATGTTAAGGTATTTTTTTCATGCTAAAATGCCTATATTTTGGGTTTCTCTTTCTCTGCATTAAGTTTCTTAGTTTCTTTTCGATCACACTTGTGTAGAAATCTGATGTAATATATGTTTAATATATTGTGAGGTGTAGGCAGTTGATTATCTACTACAATTGGCAAGAAACGAGCTCTTCAGCAAAATCTGCAGCTGAGGGTAGACAATTAAATGAGAATCAAGGATGGAAGAAGAGGAACCTCCAATAGTTGAGACCTGGGGCGGAGCCACTAAGAGCATTTTCACCCGTTGGGGCTCTGGGTCAGGGTCTCTGGGGCAGTTCCAATTTATGTACTTTTTGATTGTTGCTTCCACCCGTTGGGGCAGGGGCTAGGTCACATTTTTTTTTTTACATTATTGAAAATGATATATTGTTTTATTTAATTCAAATGTGAAATATTATTCATTGAAAATGTGAAAGACAACTTTTGCATGTGACAACATTTCGTTCAATGCACAACCATGTGACAACATTTTGTTCAATGCACAACCATGTGACAACATTTCGTTCAATGCACAACCACCGACAACATTTTGTTCATGGCACAACCATGTGACAACATATGTTCAATGCACAACCACCGACAACATTTCGTTCAAGGCACAACTATGTGATAACATTTTGTTCAAGGCACAACCACTGACAACATGTTGTTCAAGGCACAACCACCGACAACTTTTGTTCAACGCACAACTACCGACAACTTTTGTTCAAGGCACAACTACCGAAAACTTTTATTCAAGGCACAACTACCATAAATAGACTTCATTGCTCAACTTTAGAACTCACAACTTTATTTCTTATTTCTCAATCAATACACATTTCTTGTCCTACAATCCTTCAATAAATAGGTTGCTCAATAAGATTCGAAAGTCTCGAGATGAAGAGATGATAGCCAATAACGCCATTGTCCTCGGAGCATTTGCCGAATATCTGTCTGCAAAGTGGCAACTTTTATAAAAACTTACTTGAAGTTATTTTCTTGGAATCTTCTTGGTCTTGATCTTCAAGATAGTATGCAGAGGATGGCACACAGGTGCTCAGGATGGGATCAAAGGACGGCCGGTGGTGGTTCACAGCGTGAGGGGTGCGGCCGGTGGTGGTTCTGGGCGTTTATGGGGGCGGCGATGACTTGCCTTGATTAATTGGCGTGCGCACGGATAAAGTCTAGGGGATGGGGTTCTAGGGTTTTGGAGCGTAGCAGGATGCTATGCTCAAGGTTTTTGGCTATTGATTCAGGGTTAGGACTCGTACTGATAACGTGTTGTAGAATGATTGAAAATAAAAGAGAAGAGAATAGCTCTTGTATTAACATATTTTATTGATGAATATGAGCATCTATTTATAGAGGAATACAAGATACAATCTTATTGAATTAGGAATCCAATTCTAAATCTAAACCATATTCTAAAAGGATTCTCTTTCCTTATTTCAATCTAGAATTGATAGTTCCTACATTGACTAGGCACACATAAATTAGGTTTCCTTCAACATGACATATGTTTTATGTAGTTTTCTAATAAACCCTAATTCCATCCTATCGCGAGTCCGCAGTCTTCTCTTCATCTTTGCGCAAAGTCTGCAGTTGTCTTCCTGCAAATCTGGTCGACATTTCCGGCTTTCATCATCTTTTCAAGCTTTACTCGGTCTTCTTTTCTGTTCTTCAAGTTCAAGTAGGTTTTTCCTTTACTCGGTCAATTTCTTACTTCAAAGTTTATTTACAGGTTGGGTATGGTATTTCTAGGTTGGGTAAAATGTCTGGTTCATTCAATATTAATGTTTTCGAAAATTGAATTGTGTGTATTTTCATCTCTGAGTGATGTTGGTTCTCTTCCGGCTAGTTCTAGTAGCAGTGTTAATGCTAGTCCTAGTAACACTTGTACTACAACTGCTAATACCAAAAATGAGAATAAAGATGATAAACTCCACTGGCACTATGTTAAAGAGATGACAACGACATTGAGGTCAATGATGTTGAAGTTGATTGGGGCTTATCGTTTGTGTTTTAGTTTGGGCATAAGATGACGATGTTTAATTTTCTATTATGTTTAATGTTTGAGTTTTTATCACAAATGGTATCTGAACTTTATCTCAATTATATACATAGTACCTTAACTTCATTTTTTATCACAACCAGTACCCGAACTCTTCGAGTACATCCTAAATGGTACTTAAACTTCAATTTTTGTCACAAGTAGTACTCAAAGTTTTCAATTTTTGTCACAAGTAGTACCTAAAGTTTTCAATTTTTGTCACAAGTAGTACCCAAAGTTTTCCATTTTAGCCTCTTTTTTTTTGTAACACACGCCCTCACGCGCATATAATATCACAAAATTCGGTCTTAGGTACCAAAAGAGATGAAATAAAAAACTTTGGGTACTACTTGTGAGAAAAATTAAAACTTTGAGTACTATTTGTGACAAAATTTAAAGTTCAGATACCAAGTATATAATTGAGAAATAGTTCAAGTACTATATGTAATAAAAACCCGAAATGTTTTTGTTGTACCCGTCTACATGCTTCTTAGGTGGCCCGTTTCTGCAAATGTTTTTGTATGTCATTGTTCTGTGTATTATGGTTGGTGACTTTTCTTGTATGTTTTTGCTTTCCCTGAAAGTTCTTTTAACAAGAATTCTCTTATTTGTAGGTTTGATTGCATAAAAGGTGGTGAGCTTTCTGAATGTAATGCATGCTATAAAGGGTGGCTGGGTTGGGCAAACATTTGCCCTAGCTAAAAACAATGAATGTGATGGAAGGAAGTCCCGAATTCGGCGTTCAAAGGAGGAGAGGAAGGAAATGGTTGAGTCCTTTATAAAAACGTAAGAACATTGTATTTTCTTTTTTTTTTGGCAAGGTACATTGTATTTTTTTTTTTTTTTTTTTTTCGGAATTGCTAGTATTGGAACTTACTAATAAAAAATGAAAAGTCACTGCTTTTTTATATTCAAAAATGAAAAATGATATTCTGGTTTGGCAGGAGACTTCTGCTTTTTGATATTTTGTATAATGTTTTGCTTTCTGGATCCTCCATGTTGCGAACCAACTTCTGCATGGAACTGGTCAAAATGTTAATTAAACTATGATTTGGTCATGCTATAGCTGGATTAAGAGTGGTTTGGCATTTGTGAATTACATAAGGTGATGGACAACCAAAAATAGCTATTATATTATATCTAGAATTTACTTAAAGGTAATGCTTTTTTGTGTTTGATTGTCCGCCAAATGGGTCAGCATGGTGCTTTGATATCTTTTATTCTATGTCCCAAAGGAACAAAAGTAATGTCCTGTCTCAGCACTCTTTGGACACTTTTTTTTCTTTACTTTCCAAGTTCAGTTCAATTAACAGAAACTTTTAATTTAACATTCTTGTTGCTTAGAAATAAAACATGTGTTTCGTACTTTTAATTGTGTTTAGTAGGACTGTTTTTGTTAGGTATATGTAGTAAGATTGTCGCTGCCTTTAGAAGTTGGAGGGATATATGGCCAAAAAGAAAAAAACAAATTAGTTGGAGAGATTATTTGGCTTTAATTCTTGGGAAAAAATCACCTTTAGTTCCTGAACTTTGACTCATTCGACATTTTCGTCTCTGAACTTTGAAATATATCACTTTAGTCCCTAAACTTTGAAAAAGACTATCACTTTTGTCCCTGACCGAAGTTTTCACCGAATAAACCTCCGATTCCGGCCAATTTGAACGACACCACATACTGGGCTTTGAAGCCCTCCTTGAGGCGAGTTCAACGCCACCAACCCCGCCTCAAACCGTCGCCGGACGGCGGAGAATTTTACAATTAAAGTTTCAGCCACGACCGGCTTTCGGGCTAAATTCGAGTCATTCTAGGCTGAATCGAGCTTAGCCCCAATTATAAAAGTTACTCCTCTCATCCATGCAAACATTTTGGCATAGGTTTTACACCATTTTTTCCGGTCAGGGACGAAAGTGATAGTCGATGTCAAAGTTCAGGGACGAAAGTGTCGACCAATGCAAAGTTCAGGGATTAAAAGTGTATTTTTCTCTTAATTTTTTTCTAGCAAATGACTCCACATTTGTATTAATTTTTTGAAAGCAGAATTACAGGCTATGTTTTGATTTTGCTTATAGGTATCAGAACCTACACAATGGGAGTTTCCCATCACTTAATCTGACCCACAAGGAAGTTGGTGGGTCTTTCTACACTGTACGAGAAATTGTCCGAGATGTAATCCCAGAAAATAGAGTATTGGGTCCTGCTAAGTTCATTGCAGAAGATCAGACTATCGATCAGTTCTTGGAACATAATCCACTGGGTTCGGTTGCTGCCGAACCTCAAAATACTTTGTCAATAACACCAAATGATTCTCAGTTTTCCAACAATCAACATCAGGGTTCAGTTCAAGAAATGGTTTTGGCTTCTGATGGGCATTCTTTTACTCTTGAACATCATATTTTCGACCATGGCCGAGTCATCAATGGCACTGCAGCAGAAGTGAATAACAAAGAAGTGGATAGTAAAGAGTTACAAGTAAATGGACCAGTGCAAACGGAGAAGAATCTAGCTTAAGGATCTGTAGTTTTTGATGGGAATTGTGTTGGTCCTGAATATCAGATGTTTGACAATGGTAGCCAAGTAGATCAAAAAGACAAAAAAACTGAGGAACTGACATGTGCAGAGCATAGAACAAGTGAGCCTTTGGAAGTGGAGAAGAATGTTGAAGAAGTTTCGGCAACGTCTAAAGTGACCTCCATAGAAGCAGATGTACTAGTTGAGACATTCCCCTTAACGCCTGTTACTAGGGCTACTGAGAGCTTGGACAGAAAGGTAGAAGTAAGAGATTCTATTATATCTAATGAGGATAAAGGAACGAAGGGGATGAGGTTAGCTGATGGTGTTGATAGTTTGCCATCGCATACGCTCCCATACGCTCCCATACAGTACATTCCATGAAGAGCTTTCTGTTCATATTCCCAAAAACCAGAGAACTAAACTTGATGCTCGTACCCTTAAGTGTGTCTTTGTTGGTTATGACACTCACCAAAAAGGTTATAAGTGTTATCATCCTCCCACCAAATGTTTTTTTTATCACCATGGATGTGACCTTCTTTAAGGATGCCTGTTTTTTTTTCCTCCACTGAAACTTCTATTCAAGGGGAGAACCACACTTATTTTGAAGAGAAGTTCAGTGAGCATATTGTCCGAATTGTACCAATAACCAGTGATATAAGTGATGATAGCTGGTGATACAGGTGCCGAAACAGTTGAAGTTGTTCCAGTTCCAATCAGTGTACATCATACCCAAGTAGCTGAGCCTAGTAATGAAAAAGTTATGACCAAAAATTGGTCGAATTCGATGCTTTATCATAGCATAAAACATGAATCCCCGCGATTCAATTAAAACTCATAAAGTCTCATGCCATAAGAGGGGTCGGGATGAAGAAGAAGGGAAGCTTTGAAATCCCCTAGAAAAAGAATGCGGAAATCAAAGCAGGAATTTTTAGAAAATCTTACTTGGTTTTCTTTTGTTGCAAAATTGCAGAAAATTTCAATCCTGAGTACCGCTCTTTTGGAACCGATTATCCGGAGATCCAACGGTTTGATTTACGTGAATTTGAACTGTGAATAGTAGACGACGCACAGATAAAAATATCTGCAAAGTTTCTGCTCAATCCAACGGTTAAAAAGAAAGAAACATTATTTCAAAGTAGATTGTTCTGCGCAAGCAGATTCTCAGAAATTGGCGGCCATGTTGCGGGATTGTAGAAGGCGCTTCAATCCTTGATTTGTCTAGCGGTGGCGGCGGAGCGGTGAAGCAGTTGGGTTGGCGATGCTTTGTGGCGGTGGTTGTCGACGGTGGTGTTTAGGGTTCTAGGGTTTTGGGGTTCTGAAGCTAGGTCTAGAACTCGTGCTGTAACGTGTTTAAGGAAAACGTAAATAAAAGAGAGAGATGAGCAGAGAATAAGATGTATTTCATTAATGAATAGGAGTCTCTATATATAGAGGAATACAAAATAAAATCTATATTGATGTAGGAAATATTTTCTAAATACAATCCATATTCTTGAAGGATCTACCTTCCATAAACCTATTCTAGAGAATCATTAATAATAATATCCTGAAACATTAACGACAATTTTATTTTCATTAAAAATTTATGAAATTAAAATAAAATGATTTTAATTTTGTTTAGTGTAATTTGAAAAAAAATATTATAATTTCATTTAGTGTAATTCCATCTTTAAAAAATTAGTTTAATTTTTAGTGTAATGGAGAAGAATAAAAGTTTACAATTTTATGGAATTAAAATAATATTAATTATTTTAGAATAAAATAACTGAGAAGAATAAATTTTAAGACTTGTTTGACATATTTACCCCTATTTTTAACGGCGAAATTAATGAATGTACCAAAATGGGTAATGACGTAATAGTTCTGATACCACTGGAATCCCTAAACATTTTTTAGTACCAATAAGTGCATTTCATGTTAGTTTAGGTACCATTTGGGAATTTTACCCATAATAATATTGGAGCAACCATTACCGACCACTAATTTGTCGGCAAAAGGTTGTTTGCTATTATTATTTTTTGTTTCATTTAGTTTTAGAAGATTTTAAGGTATCGCTCTTGGGCTCAATAGTTTGAGATGAACTCAAGGAGACTCACCTGGCGTTCATAGCCGGTTTTTGAATTTTGAATTTTGAATTTTAATTTTTTGATGAAGCAAGCCAGTCATTATAAAAATTTATTACTATAGTACGCAATATTTGGGAAAGATGGCACTTTATACATTGTTGTGCATTCAATAATACGGGTTCTAAGGCTGGGTTCGCAATTTTGAGGAAACAAGTAACATGATGGTTTGAGGTCAAAAGTTCTTATTAAAATTAAGCAAAATAAAATTAAATAATAGTGGAGCAACCTTGGCCAACGAATTATGCGTCGGCAAATAGGTTGTTTGCTTTTTATTTTTTATTTTTTTGTTTCACTTAGTTTTAGAAGATTTTAAAGTATCGCTCTTGGGGTCAATAGTTTGAGATGAACTCAAAGAGTCACACCTGGTGTTCATAGCCAGTTTTAGAATTTTTAAATGAAGCATGCTAATCATTATTAAACGCCTTACTATAATACACCATATTTGGAAAGATGACACTTTATCAATTGTTGTGGATTTAATATATAGTACGGATTCTTAGATTATCATGTTAACCCTAAGTGGTTAATCCTAGCCCTTGCTATTAGTCAGGATGTCCCTGATGACGATTTTAATCTTGGTTAATTTCAATTTATAGTACTTCTTTTCCTAAAAGATAGTATGGATTCTTAGGGTTTGTTTTCAATTCTGAAGAAACAAGTAGCATGATGGCTTCAGGGCAGGAGTTATTATTAAAATTTTGCCAAAAAAAAAAAATAATAGTGCAGCAACCTTGGGCGACGAAGTATTCGTCAGTAAAAGGTTGTTCCTTTTTTTTTTTGTTCTCTTAGTTTTAGAAGAATTTAACTTATTGCTCTTGGGCTGGATAATTCGAAATCAACTCAAGGAGTCACACCTAGTATTCATAACCAGTTTTATAATTTTTAATTTTTGGTTACATGGGTGCAAAAGCCCAGAAAAAAAAAAACAAACAGAGAAGAACTACTCAGCTGCAGCAGTAGTGATGTTTTGAGGCCTAGCAAGGGCATTCATATCATCTAGGATTACCTGGATGACAAAAGCAAGAGGATCTGGCTTAGAATTTTTAATTTTACTTTTATTAATGAAGGATATATTTTTACCAAAAAAAAAGTTGCCAATAATAGCATATTTGCTTGAAATTTTGTAGTCTGGAATCTTCTCTTAATCAATGACTTTGGCGTAGACGTACAACAGTAGGTTGAAAACTTGAAAATAATAAATCAAAATGCTAGCTTTCAAAATTTATCAGAAAATTAAAGAGTTGAATGTAAAATACCATAAAGAATGTCCAAGCGCAGGGTTTGGGGGTAAAATTGTTTGATAACTTTAATTTTGTTGCTTATATCACTAATTGTCAATGTATCTTGGTGCCGGGCCATCAGTATTAAGTCCAATATCTGGCCCATTACCTTAAGCCCAAGAGTTCGATCATTTAGGGCTTCGATAACAAAGCTCTAGAGTTCATGTTATTTTGTTGACCAAAAAAAAAAAAAAGAGTTCATGTTATTCCTTTAAAATCACAACATATGGTACTGCGATCCAAAGTTTCCACCTACATAGGCTACATTCCACAAGTATCAAAAGTCCAAAAACAACCATAGCTAGCAACACTCGGATATTCATTATTCGTTACAAGATTTAGGTGTTGAATGCAGGCCACGAAATCAATTACTTTTAAAATTGTCATTATTTGATTTTGGGATTGAAGAAAATTGGTCAGTTATATATACTAAAAGAAAATGCAAATGAATGGGGCAACTGCCCAATCTTTTGGTTATTAGTTCTGCCTTCAAGAATTCTTGCCCTTGAAAATTTATTTGTAGTATCCATATCACCACATTTACATTACAAGATTACAGATTCATGCAGTTTTGTAAAACTCAATGAAAGATCACAAAGGCCACAACATAATTCATAGTTGCAACTTGCAACCATCAAATATTTCAATTCACATTGCAAAAAGCACCATAATGCACCTCTCAGCAGCAACTATTGTTTCACTCAAAAAATATATATATATATATATATATATATATATATATATATATATTGAAAGAAAATTTGGCAACCTGAGATCACAAGGATGACTACTTAAGATGAAACTGGTAGCAATAATCCATAGCACCGTTATGTTGAATCTGTAATACAAGAGATAACTAACTGTAAACAAGCAGCGACATTACACCATCTTTAATTAATACAATGACAAAGCATGGAAATGATACTTACGTCTGTACATTCTTCATGCATGCTATTTCATTCCATTGTCGAATGGTCTTGTGACTACAGATTGGGATTCGTTCACTGTACAAGAAAATATACACTTTCAATGGCATGCTGCGACTAAATATTCAACAGCTACTCCTAACAAGAACAAATTCTGGTTTCGTACTCTATTCTAATCAAGTTACATTCTACTCTTATAAGCTGCAATTAAATAATTACATTAGTTCTTAGAAGCGGAATTTCTGGTTTTGTACTCTATTCTAATTTATTGATAACTTCAATAATCATGCATCAAAACTGATGGGCAGATCGTCCATAGACAACAACCCCATTCATATTAAACAATTGGCTCTAATCTTCATATAAGCTATCATCTAAAGTTAGAGTGTAAAAATCTTCAAAATTTTTTGAAAAGCAATGCTTGGAAAAAGTGGAAAATAATGAGCTAGGCAGTACTCAGAAGATGGTAAATCATTATCAAGCAGTTATTTTTTTCCGCAAATTAAGATGCAAAGTTTACGACGAAGCAAAAACAGGGAAAACTCACATGACAAAATATATACACCAATAGGCAATTAATTGTCCAAAAATGTATATAAGTTAGAGGAAATTAACTATATATATTTATATATATAGAAAGCAATTTAGAGGGAAAAAAAGAAGAAGGAAGAAGTAGAGGAGAGACGTACATGGGGCATTAGCTATTAACGGATGCGTTTGCTGGGGATGTGAGCAATCTTGGGCCAATCTTCCCCTTTATCTTCCCTGCACCGTTGTGTTACTAAAGGACAAAAGAGGATCTCTAGATGGGAAAGAGAAATGGGTAACCCGTCATCTGGCAAGCACAGGAGCTCTGGGCAGTTGTGAATTTCCAAAGATTGAAGAGAGATGAGGCGTTTCAACTCGTTGCTGTTGATGGTCTTCAGATTTGAAAGGGAACTGAAGTGGAGGTGGGTGAGAGTGGTGGGAAGCAGTCCCTCCTCTGGAAATGAATCTATTTCCTCTTCACATTTTTGAAACCGGATAATCAACTGTCGAAGCGAGGTGAGTTGTAGTAGGCCCCACTGGAAACGGTTTTCAACGAGTTTTTCACAACAAAATATTTGCAGTGACTCTAATTTACAAGGCAATCCCCCTTCCGGAAATGTTTGCAATTCTGGACAAAATGATATCTCGATAGACCGGAGAGATGGGAGGAGGGTGCGCATCTCTTGTGGCAGTGATCTCAAATTCTTGCATTTCCAGATTTGTATAGAGCGCAAGTTGGGCGCATGCAACCCTCCATCTGGAAAACACACAAGATTTCGGCAAAAAGATAATTCGAGAGTTTCGAGGGCAGGGAGCTGCCCTAGTGCTGGCAGGGAGAAACAGTTTGCACAGTTGGCTAGTCGGACATAGACTAGATTTGAGAAACAATCATCACTTACCCAAGCTGGAAATTTTGTTCCCCCGTAAGAATCAATTGTGACTTTTCTGATGTTTGTATGAGGTTGGAGGTTGTCCAGCACTTGTTGGTCTTTTCGAGAATCATCAGTATCACCTCCCCATTTCAAAACCAGTTCAGTCAGATACTTCTTCTCCCTCATATTGGCCCCCAAAGCATCCCCGGCATCGACGATTTTATGAAGCCCAGAAATGTGAAGCTTTCCGTGCAATTCCTGAAGCTCCTTTAAAACTACAATGTTACTCTCATTGTCCAAGACAAACTTGTCTAACGGTAATGTTTGCAAATCTTTCAATTTGCCCATCTCTGATGGCATCTTTGCTAACTTTGTACGTCTGAAATCAACATGGCGCAGGTGGATTAGTCTTCCCAAGCCAGTGGGCAGCTGAGCAAGAGCTTCACAATCTGACAACAATAATGTTTGTAAATTATACAAACCACACACTGCATCGGGTAAATTTTCAATGTCAGTGTAAGACAGGTTTAGGTATCTTAGATGTATCAACTTGCTAACTGAATCGGGCAACTCCCTTATAGCATACCGTGATAAACTAAGCACTCTTAAACATTGTAACTTTAACAATACATCTGGTAGTACTTTGGCAAACAGGCTTGATTGTCCTCTCCATCTAGATAACCGCAGGAAGGTGCGCATGCAAGTAGCTTCATACAAAGCCTCAAATTTCTCCAAATCAAGATTATCATCTTTCATGTAAGAAAAATGATGAGTCTTGCTCATAATGTTGAATGAGTCATTGTCCTCCAGTCTAACACAAAAATCTCCAGATACAAACTTTGCCAAATCATTGACAAGATCATGCATGGTGAATACAGGACTTCCATAATCGTCCTTTGAACGTTGAAAAAATGACCTTGAAATTAGATCATTGAAGTAGTCCTCTCCCACTTCTTCCACCATTTTCTTCTTTTTAGGTTGTAAGAGATCCTCGGCCATCCAAAGCAAAACCAAATCTTTTTTTTTAAATTGATAATCTTTAGGATAAATCGAAGAATAGGCAAAACAACGCTTGAGATGTGGAGGCAGGTAACGGTAGCTCAACCATAGAGCTGGCAAAATGTTGCACTCCTTATCGGACAGCTCCCATATGTCGCTCTCCAGTACATTTTTCCATTCCTCCTCATTCGATATAGAGCGCAAAAGACCCCCAAGAGACTTTGCAGCTAAAGGAAGGCCTTTACACTTCCTAACAATTTTTCTTCCAATTACCTCAAGATTCGGATATGCACTGACACTTTTATTTTCAAAGGCATGTTTTGCAAATAACAACCAACAATCCTCATCACTTATATCTGGTAGATGGTGTGTTTGAATAGTACCCATCACCGATACAACCCCTTCATTACGAGTCGTGACAATGATCTTACTTCCACAAGCTCCAGACTCGAACGGACGCCTTAAGAAATCCCAATTAGCATAGTTCTCGTTCCAAACGTCATCAAGAACAAAGAGAAACTTCTTCCCAGTCAAAGCCTTCTTGAGTTTAACTTGAAGCAGATTTGGATCGGTAATATCACAATTAGCTTGAGAAGTGACCGACATATAAATGGTTTGGGTTATTTTGACTACATCAAAATCATCAGAGACACAAACCCATGCTCGGATGTCAAAATGTTGAGTCACTTTGTCATCATTGTATACGAGCTGAGCAAGAGTGGTCTTTCCAATCCCACCCATTCCCACAATGGGAATGACATCTAACTTATTGCCAGTCGCATCATTCGCTAGCAACAGTTTGATGACAGTATCCTTATCCTCATCTCTTCCATACACACAAGACTCTTCAACTAAAGATGTTGAAGGTAGTGTGTAAGAGATTCTTTGCCTAGCACCTGTTTTCAACTCAAGGGCATCCTTTTGTTGTGCAATGAAGTCTAGGCTTTCAATAATTTCCTCTATCTTGGTGTCTACTGATTCGTCAAAAGCATGAAACGAATCGGAAATGAATTGGTGTACCTTAGTACTTGTGCTACTTCCGGATCCATCAGCAGCTTCCAGCTTTCGCCTCAAGGCTTCTGTCTTGATCTTGTCCAGCAGGTCCTCAGCATCAAGGATTGCCTCTTTAAGTTCACCGAGCCACTCCCTCACGGCCGAGTTAGTTAGTTGCTTCTCCTCCGCATCATCGTAAACATTGTTAACAGACAGCAACTTGATTCGTAACTTCTTCAATAACTTATCAGTCTGTTTCTTTCCCCTGATGAAGTTCTTGACCTCCTCAGAATACAGCTTTTGAAATACCGGCTGAAAAAAAGAAGATAAAATGGCTCCACCTATCACCTCTAAAGCCATGATCTGTTCTTTGCAAATGGAAATTGCGATTTGAGGGTTGAGATAATTAAGAAGGTATGCAGAGCTTCAAAGCATGAACTGGAATTGATAGAAGCCCGGAAACAAATTATTGAAATGGGGAGATAATGGACGACCCATTAGTCTTAAAGTAATTAGTTAAAGCATAAAGCATGCTCACTGTAACCAACTCACATTGGTTTCA
>JARGGL010000125.1:0-26924 GCA_029955375.1 Rubus parviflorus | reverse complement strand
AAAATATCAAAGATTGAACTGATTAGACCCCTAAAGTACAGGGTAGTAACAAGAATTTAGTCCAAATAATAATAATAATAAATAAAAGAATCATTGAGATGAGTCTGCAATGTTACCTGGAGCCACATATCCATATGTGCCTGCAAGGCCAGTCCAATTAGCTGAGTCTGGGTATAAGAATTTTGCAGTACCAAAGTCTGAAACAAAGGCCTCATATTCAGAATCCAGCAGTATGTTCTTGGTTGATATGTCCCGATGCACAATTGGTGGCAAGCAATCGTGGTGCATGTAACACAAGGCATGAGCTACACCTTTAACAATATTTACCCGTTTACTCCACCCCAATTCTTTAGCTTCATCATCTTTGCTCAACATTGTAGCCAAGCTACCCCTTTCCAAATACTCATACACCAGGAACGAGTGTAGCTTATGTGAACAGAAATCAAAAAGCTTCACAATGTTTCGGTGTCGTATCTCAGTTAGGGCCCTTATTTCATTTAGGAATTCCTTCTGAAAGTTCTTGACATCATCGCTTAGCAAATGGAGTTTCTTCACGGCCACTATGGAAGCGGATGACAAAGTTGCTTTGTAGACGCTCCCATGTCCTCCCTTCCCAATGCAATACATGGAATCAAAATCTTCTGTTGCCCTTATGATTTCCTCGTATATCGTCTTTCCATCAAAATTTAATATTGAAAAAGAAATCTCTTCATCCATATTCTTTTCTTCCGTATGTTGATCTTTTTGTTTTCTTTGTGCTATAAATGCAAATACAAAGACACCAGATACAAGTGCAAGTGCTCCAAGAACAGGGAAGGTTATGAGAAATACCAGCTTGGAGTCCTTCTTTGAGATTTTTTTATTGCAAGGCTGCAAAAATCGAACGTTGCCACACAATCCTTTGTTCCTTTCTAATGCTTCTGGAGGAGCATTTTGAAATGCTTTGTTATTGGGAAGCGGACCTTCAAAGTTATTGTACGAAATGTCCACATCCACCAGGCCATGCATGTCTTGGAAACTTGTTGGAATGAGACCAAAAAGATTATTGTGTGAAAGGTTAAGCTTCTCCAAGCTCTCCATATTGCTCATTTCTGATGGCATCTTACCTCCGAGTGAGTTATGACTTAAATATAGCTGGTTCAGTTGAACTAACTTGTCCAAACGAACTGGAATTCCTTGTCTGAACATGTTGTTGCTCAAATTCAAGTAGTGCAATTTTAGAAAGTCGCCTAGAAAGCTTGGAATTGACTCATTGAATTTGTTGTTGGATATATCAAGATATGCTAGATCAATCAATGATCCAAACTCGGAAGGGACACGACCTGAAAGTTGATTACCATCCAACATTAGGTTTACCAAAGAAGTCAATCTCCCAAACTCTTTTGGAATCGTCCCAACTAAACGATTTGAAGAAAGATCCAGCTCATGAATTTGGGTTGCATTTCCAATCTCAAGAGGTATAGGACCAGTAAGGTTGTTTCCTGCAATTCGAAGGGTCACTAAATTTGGGCACTGTCCCAATTGTTTGACATTTCACCAGAAAATTTATTGTGGCTCAGATCTATAAATTTAAGATTTGGGTAAACACCTAAGTCTTCAAATATGTTGCCAGTCAATTGGTTTCCATTAAGACGGATTCTCAATAAGCTCGTGCAAGTTTTCAAGCTTCTAGGGATTGGGCCAGTCAAATAGTTGTCGAATACAGTAAAATTTGTGAGTAATCCACCTTGGCAAATATTTTGAGGTAAATAACCAACAAATTGATTTGTATCCAAACCCACTTGAATTAACTTCCTGAGATTTCCTATCTCTTGGGGGATCGAGCCAGAAAGTTGGTTGTCATGGAGCATTAAGACTTCCAAGTTGCTCAAATCACCGAATGAAATGGGAATTGAGCCATTGAGTTGATTCACACTCAAATCTAAAGCCACAAGAGATTTCAAGTTGCCTATCTCTTTGGGAATAAAGTCAGTAAGTTGATTCTTAAACTAGTACAACTTGTTTAGCTTATTTAAATTTCTAAAAGTAGGAGGGATGGAACCTGTTAAATGGTTGTCGAGCAACTGTAAATCCGAAAGAGATTTCAGGTTCCCTATCTGTTCAGGAATAGTGTCAGAAAGCTTATTTGAATAGAGAAAGAGAAAGGTAAGATTTTTCATATCACCTAATGATATAGGAATTGAACCATTGAGTTGATTCATACTCAAGTCTAGTAGCACAATAGACTTCATATTTCCTATTTCTGAAGGAATAGAGCCAGAAAGTTTATTTGAATAGAGAAAGAGATATTCAAGATTTATGAGAACACCTAATGATGTCGGAATTGAACCGGTGAGTTGATTGTCATCCAAAGTTAGAGTTACAAGATATTTTAAGTTCCCCAACTCTTTTGGAATGGTGCCAGAGAGGTTATTTTGGCTTAGGTGGAATAAGGTAAGGTTTACCAGATCACCTAGTGATGATGGAATTAAACCATTGAGTTGATTATAGTCCAATGCTAGATGCACAAGTGATTTCAGAGTCCCTATTGAAGGAGGAATAACATCAGATGATCAGAAATATTATTTCTATAGAGATAGAGAACGGTAAGGTTTCTTAGATGCCAAATTTCTGGCGGGATTCTCCCAGACAATTGATTTTGAGAGAGATCAAGATGAATGAGTTTGGAGAGGGAACTGATTTGAGGTGGAATGACGTCAAAGAGTTTATTTAGGCTGAGGTCAAGATACTCGAGATTAGGGAAGAACAAGAATGAGAATTCATGTAGCGTACCTTGTATACTGGAATTGGCAATGGTTATTTTGGTCACACTTCCAGCATCATTGCATGAGATACCGGTCCAAATGCATGGGTTTGCCTTTGCTTTGGGATTGCTGGCATTATTAGTACTGGAAAGGTAAATCCATGAATGGAGCTGGTTATTGTTGGACGT
Organism: Rubus parviflorus; assembly: GCA_029955375.1. Lineage (NCBI taxonomy): Eukaryota > Viridiplantae > Streptophyta > Magnoliopsida > Rosales > Rosaceae > Rubus > Rubus parviflorus. Next base: position 23,992 of record JARGGL010000125.1, on the reverse strand, counting down.
TTGATTTAGAAAGCTGGCTTTCCATTTGAGAAGAGCTTCTGCTTCGGTAGTAGAATTAGAAGCAGAAGAAGCAAAAGCAAGGTTTGGCAATGAAATGAGCTGATAAAGATACAAAATAAGGCAAGCTAGAGAGCAATAACTTGAAGATTTCATGGTTTCGGTTTGTGTACGCTGCTTGATCAGGTAGATTTATTTATAGTGTCATGCATTAGTTATATTCACAAGTCTTTCGACATATCCTTCTCTTTTCTTCTGTTGGTTAAGATGGTTTGGGGAAGACTTGGAGTTTTTCTCTTTGAGTTTGACAAAGGCATGAGACCAAAGTCAAAAATTGAGTAAAACTAGGATTCTTCTTTGAGTCGTGACATGCATTCATACGGTATTCAATGAGCTTATGATTTGGTTTATACATCTCATTAAATTAAACTACTCGGAAGGTATATAATACAAAGAATAAAGTATTCGACAAATTATTTCAGAGAAATTAAGACAAACAGACACTTGGGCAAGTTTACAAGCTAGTTAATACTTATTTTTACCTCAGTCCTCAGAAAGAAAAAATTTTGACCGCTATTCGCATAAATTATATATAACGAGAAATTTCACAACTAATAAATGGTTTTGTTTTCGTTTCTAATCTAGCGGTGCATCATAATCAGACTTCATGGAATGTTTCTTGTGAAGACAAAAGTGTCAAAATCTTCTTGCCCAAAATACCTCCTAATCCAATCCTATTATTTTCTCATCACACGAGGTCCACACCACACTCTTGATTCTTGCATGGTTTTAGAACTTGCTGGGATCTTGTGGCCAATTTCACAACTAATAAATGGTTTTGTTTTCGTTTCTAATCTAGCGGTGCATCATAATCAGACTTCATGGCATGTTTCTTGTGAAGACAAAAGTGTCAAAATCTTCTTGCCCAAAATACATCCTAATCCAATCCTATTATTTTCTCATCACACGAGGTCCACACCACACTCTTGATTCTTGCATGGTTTTAGAACTTGCTGGGATCTTGTGGCCAAGATGCTATATACATAATAGGGTCATATATCACCAAATTTAAGATTGGGGTCATATATCACCAAATTTAAGATTGCGGGTCCAAAGCCATCAATGAACAAGGACCCCCATTGCAAAGTACTCATTTCCAGGGTGAGCAAGGCTTCAAAAGCTGGTCTGTGTTGTAATTGTTAGCCGAATATATATACACATGCAGACCCCAAACTTTTTATTATTCGTGTAGAAATTACAGCCAAAGAGTGGTTCATGAGCTCAAATTAGATTGCTGGCTGCACATGCACTTGGATCTTCTTGTATCATATATTATTCATTTGCATGTATTATGTAGCCAGCTGCTCTTGGTAAAGGATCAAAGGATCAACACTGGATTTTCTGTTTGTTTCGTAGTTATGTACTTTCAACAATTGAATCTTGGTTTGCAAAGACCAGGTTTGAATGCCAATGTTGCCTTCTTCGGAGTCCGGACACATTATGAACATACTGAAAACTGTTTTAGTTTGTTATCCTAACTATTTAAACTCTGGAACAAATGACCAAAAAGTTGAGCAATACAAAAATTTTCAAGAATCGATCCAGAAATTCTCTTGAATTTTAAAGAACTTTCATTAATTAATATCTCAACAAGCTAGGTCCGAACCTTATTTTGTTTTGGTAAATTTGCTCATCATACACTTACTGTGATCTTAGACTTTGAAAAACCATTTCAAGAATCTGATCACAATCTAATATGTAGGATGTAATGCTAAGGAGAGATTAGTTAATATATATGTATAATCCAGAGATTACAAAGTTCATTCATCGTGATAGTCAGAATGATCTGTTTTGAAATTAAGTTTCAAAGTTCATGACTACGTACTAAAAATCTACAGATTGGTATTCCACTTTCTCACGCAGAAATGGTCGAGACATTTTCAGAACATATATGCAAAAAGAATGAAAATGATCGAATGCCAGAGACATGGGCAACAGTAGTAGACAACCAACTCTCAACCACTTAACCACTCACAAACAATGCATGCTATCTGCATTGTGCTAAATGCCTTTCAACCAACCCCTTATCCAACACATATATGTGTCTGTATACTTGCTACTAGTACTAGCTATTTCTTCACCAATCACATTCCAACTTCATTTTTTCCTGAATACTTACCATAACTAACCCATATGCATCACAAACTTTACTCTGTGAAACTCTCTCTGCCTCTTCTCTTTCGATCCCTCTTTAACATGGAGAAGAGGAAGCTCAAAGACAAAGATGAAGCAATATTGCTGCAGCACCCAGTTGTGCTTTTCCTTGTTCTGGTCTTGGGCTTTGTCATTATGGATCCTCTACAGATCGGCCCGCTAGGCAGCCATGAATTCAAGCCCGTAACACACAGCATCGCGCCGTATAAGAAAGTCATGGAGAGGTGGCCTAGGGACAATTTGAGCCGGTTGGGATTCGGGAAGTTGGAGTTCGAGGACGAAGTTTTTGGGCCTGAATCTTTAGAGTTTGATGCTTTGGGCCTTGGGCCTTACACTGGGTTAGCTGACGGACGCGTTGTTAGATGGATGGGCCCGGATGTGGGTTGGGAGACGTTCGCGCTTGTAACAGCAAATTGGTATGTATGTTATCCTCATCAAATCATTTTTTTTTCTAAATTAAAATAGAGGATTACATGATATCAACTCGATCCCCATTAACAGATCCTCATGGCCGTTTCATTGACTAGTTGCATTTTTTGAAAGAAGAAATATACAATGATACATTGCTAATCATAGATGATATATTTGAAACAAATAAATACAAAAATAAAAGGTCAAAGCAGGTTTGTGCAAAAGGCAATGAGTCCACCACATACAAGCAATGGAAGCATGAGAAAAAGTGTGGTCGTCCTCTTGGGCTAAGATTTGACAAAGATAGTGGAAATTTGTACATTGCGGACGCATATTATGGGCTTCTAGTTGTTGGGCCTGAAGGCGGCCTCGCAACTCCTTTGTCGACCCATGACGTGGAAGGAAACCCTATTCTCTTTGCAAATGACCTTGATATCCACACCAATGGTTCCATCTTCTTCACAGATACCAGCAAGAGATACAACAGAGTGTAAGAATGCATATTTATTTATTAATTTCAATTCAAATAAAGGATTAGGCGAAATTAGTACCTCCGAGACAATCCCAAATACACAACCGTTGGAGAATTCTCTGCATGTCCCCCTATTTTATTTTTGCTAATAATTGGAATTTATTTAATTGTAGGGATCATTTCCTTATACTATTGGAAGGAGAAGCCACTGGTAGGCTTCTGAGATATGACCCTCCCACTAAAACAACTCATGTTGTCTTGGATGGTTTGGCTTTTCCAAATGGCTTACAGCTTTCTCAGGACCAAACCTTCCTTCTCTACACTGAGACCACCAACTGCAGGTACCTAAGTACGTACCTATCTAGTTAATAATTAATTATGTTTTACTAAACTCCGATCTCGAACTCGATATCTCTCTTGAATGACAGGCTAATGAAGTATTGGCTAGAGGGTCCGAAATCCGGAAATGTGGAACTTGTCGCCGACCTTCCAGGGTTTCCGGACAATGTACGAATAAACGAGAAAGGGCAATTCTGGGTGGCAATAGATTGTTGCAGGACTCCAGCACAGGAGGTCCTCTCTCATAATCCATGGTTAAGAAGTGTCTACTTTCGCTTGCCAATCCGAATGACCTACTTGGCGAGACTTATGGGAATGAAAATGTACACTCTGATCTCTCTCTTCGACGACAAGGGAGAAATCTTGGAAGTTCTTGAGGATCGAAAAGGTGTGGTTATGAAACTTGTGAGTGAAGTAAGAGAATTGAAAGGCAAACTCTGGATTGGAACTGTGGCTCATAACCACATTGCTACCGTCCCTTACCCTTAAGGCCTTAACTGAAAGGCAATCTTGGTGTTTATATATATCTGGCTAGTTTCATCCATCAATGGAGTACGTCTTATTTATTACATGCGTCTGCATGACTAGATTTATGATTTGTGTAACAATTATTTAAATTTAAATAACGTACTTTAGGTTTATTTCTTTTCTTAATTTTCTCTTCTTTTATCATGTGCTCTAACTACATATATACCAACTGAAGTGATTATATGGTTTTTACTGTATTACTATTGTACGTACGGTGAAAATTTGTGACATTAGATATGTTTTTAATTAATATAATTTTTTAAAAATAGTAGTCATCAATTTGAAAGTACTTACGAAGTCCTTATTATAAGATTCTCTCTAAAGACACTCTAATGTTACTAATGCTATATATATACATGTTTGCTTCTCCACTCAGGAAGTCCATTTTATAGGGAGCAAATTTGCTGCCCACCTTCTTATTTAATGACATGTCTTCAAAACCTTAACCCATGGTTAAATCACTTTTTGGTAATTAAAAAATATGTTATTGCCCTTATTTTAGAATTTATTAATTCTAAACCCTAAACTCTAAACCCCAAACCCCAAGCCCCTATTTTTATCCCCTAACCCCAAGAACCATTTTTTTCATTCATTTTTATCCTAAAATAATTTTTCAATTTCTTGAGTTAACCATGGTAAGATAGAGGACATGTGTCATTAAATTTTACCCACCCAAGTTAGGGTGGGCGGAAAATTTCTCTTCTATTTTATATTAAAAAGTAGACCTCCTCATTCTAACGTGTAAAGCAATAATCAGAATCGTCCAGATTTTAGGTCCTTTTTTAGAATTATTTTAGGTCATTCTTCAAATATCATTTTGACAAAAAAAAATTAGAAATTATTTAGCCATTTGATTACCATATTCATTGTTTTAACTTTATCTGACAAACTGTATTTGTCTATTAACTATACAACGAACATATTGCCAAACAATCTTCAATTTGACTAATTTTTTGCAAGGATAATTTTTGAAAAGAAATCGAAATGATCAGCGGTTCCAATGATTGAGTTATTTTGTCAATTGATCGAGATAAGGAAATCCACATTTTAATACAAAATGGATGTTTTTCACTGAAAGCGGATTTGCCTATATAAATAAAAAATATATATATAATTAATTAAAACATAAACCTTTAGTACCTTTCTACAGGATACATCCACCTATATTGTACTAGACCAGCAATTTTCGCCCCCCAAGCCAGGTGAGTCGGTAAATGAACCATGATTTCGAAAAAGGTCAGAGGAAATACTTTTTCCTACTTTGCAAAGAGTTATGAAAACACTTTCCTCAAGAAGTTCCAAATCGTCTGCGCGCCCTCAATACTTTAGCACACAATTCTTTGAAAAAGTAATTAACAAAGCTCAATTATAGCATCTCATGGATCTTTAGGCAATAAATCTCACACCACAAGCGGAAGTAATATCTCTAAGAAACATGACAATCATGAGTTTGCATCCCAGAAATACTATGTTCTCCTACATTCACACTGTTTGACGCGGAATCAAACCGTCCCTTTTGGCCTTGTGAATGATGTGTGCAGTTTGCGGGCGTGCCAGCACTAGGAGTGCGAGATGTGGTTGTTGTTGTTGTTGCCGTTGCGCTTCCGTCTTGACTTCCTTACGAGGAGATTGTGACTCGGAGAGGGATATCTCCGTGGAGGTTCTTGTACATGCCTTGATGATTCAAGGACTTCTTTTGTAAAGCTTTTTCAAGTTTTACCAAATCGATACCGAGAACGAGATCCCCAGCAGAGCTTGCACTAGAGGAATCGACTTGTGGGTTGCAATGCTGCAGCCGCTATTGCGTCCTTGCAGTTTAGCAGGGTATGGAAATGCATCCGCTAATGCGCTCTTGCATTTGCCATGGTGGAATTGCAGCCGCTGATGCGTCCTTGCAATTGCCGAGATAACCCGGAGGTTAAGATACTCGTTGAGAGTAGTGTGGTGTTTTGTTGATGTAGATCTTCTTTGAAATGTATGCGAAGCCTTCTTTATATAGGCTCTGAAGCTACTTGAACATGAAGTAAACAATAGTCTTTAGGATTATAATATTATCATGAATCCTTGTAACCTTACTTGATAGACTATTCTAACCATTATCTGGTCCGTATTTGATTATTGAATCACTCTTGGCTTATTTTGCGAAATGAGAATACTGGCCTAAAACAATTCTCTGTAATAGTTTATTTGATTCACTAGGCCATAATCATTATTAATGGGGTCAGTCCAATTTAGGCTTATATTTAATAGCCTTTGATAGTCCTGTAATGAATTTGATTCAAGGTTTTGTTACTTGAATCTTTGAATTATGTAGACTTATGTACTATCAGTCTTTTAGATAACAGGGACATTTAACTGACTCATTCTTCAGTCGAGCCATATTTGTATTTGCTTAATTGCTGGCCCTTTTATCTGATGGTTGAGAAGTGTTCATCTTTAATCTAATGACTTGCGAGATGAATATATGGGATTGCTTTCTTCCATATCATTGGCTGTAATGCCAAAGCTGTTGGACCTCAGTAGGTCCCTTCCCTTTATTTCAGTATATAGAGAAATCCCTTTTAGTAGCAACCATTAGGCTTTCTTTCAGCCTTTTCTTTCTTGCTAATTGCCGAGATTTCAACCAAGAAACCAAATCTAAAACTACTTTCCTCTTTCGAAAGTGATGGGGACATAAAGAAAAACTTAGCGACCTGATCATGAAGCAAGCTAGTTTTGGCTTTTAGTTCTGTTTCCATAATTGTGGAAAATGTTGTCCAGCCATTGAAAGTCATGCCCTTTTGAATAGAAAATATAATATGATAGGCCTCTATTTGATCTGATGCTTGCGAACCCAATCATCTAGCCATTCCAGCTTATTAAATGTTTTCTTCATTTTGGCCAAGTTGCAAACTTTTCATGTCCATATCAAATGATGATTAGAGGAATTACTATGCAAAGACAACAATTGATGGAAAACTTTATGTTTATTTTAATACCCAATAGCTATTAAAATATCCTTGGTTATAAAACAGAGTCGGAAAGTACCGTAATAGGCTAATCTTAGCCCTTTTCTTTAATTAATCCGGTCTCTAATGATGATTGCTTTCCGTTTTTAGTCGCTTAAAACCTGTGTTTGTTACCGCATGACCCAAGATTGAGACTGAATTATTTGGCTCCTGAAGCCATGCAAAGGCTTTTCGCAATAAATCCTCCCAAATTCGTAAAGCTTCAGCATATCAAGATCCTAACAGAACCCTTTAGTATTTCATTAATTAACCACTTGATCCAAAGGCTCAGAAAAGCCTAGCTTTAATCCAACGGTTTGCGAAACCAGCATCGTGAATTCTGCCTTGGTCTCGCGATTAATGAAAAAATGGGCTTGGGCCTTTATCTCTAATCCGCCATTCCGCCAACCAATGACTGACCCAGGCCGAAATGTTATTTTGGGCTCAAACATTGCCCCCCAAGCTTTGAAATCCGGGTAGGATTGAGAAAGGTTATAAACGGTTCCCTCCTTTGATTAATCTCACCTCTGATTGAACTGAGAAACAAAACACTTCAGAGACCCACTGTTCATCTTCCTCCTTTCCTCTTTCGCAAACCCTAGAATTTCTTTTCCGAAACTCTGTTGCACTCGCAAGAAGCGAAAATGCCTCCAAAGCCATTACATGTCCCTCAATATGACGAATTGAAGAAAGAGGCTGAAAAATTCAGGGAGAAAATGCTAGCTCTGTATTCCCAACACCAAATAAAGAAACCTCCCAGTGACTTCTTCAATTACTACCATGCTTTCGTCGCAATTGGCCCTCATCTCTGTTCTGCTCCATGGAAGGAGGTAAACAAAGTTCTTTCCAATTCCCGTGCTTTCTCATGGCCACTTCATGGTCATAGCCTGACTACTGCCAAATTCACTAAATGGCCTCTGTCTGCAAAAACCACGAAAGTTATGGGGCAATGGCCTTTACCCACTGACGATTTTTCTGAGTGGTTTAAGGCCATGGAGATCAAATTCGGTGATCTCTGGAGAAGAATTGGCCTTTACGATGCCATTTGCTTATCTGTTAAAGGCGTCCAAGGAGACAGGAACTTGCTCCTAGCTGCCGCAAGTTTCTGGAATTCCACCAGTAATACCTTTGATTTTCGCTTCGGGCAAATGAGCGTCACCCTTTTAGATGTCTTTGTTATATCAGGTTTTCCAATCCACTACAAACCATATTTGCCTGGCATATATTCTTCATTACAATATCCTCAAACTTATGTTCCGACGACTCGAGAAAAAGCAAAGAACCAAGCTAATAGCTATGAGAAGTGGATAGGCTTTTGGAGATCAATAGGTGGTTATGAGGAACATATTGCTTTTCTAGAATTTTGGTTGAACAAATTCGTCTTTTGTATGTCTGCCAATAGAGTAACAGATCAGTGGCTGGAGTTGGCCATTGTTCTTCACAACGAAGAGAAAGTCAGCATAGGGCACCAAGTTCTTGCTTCTCTGTATAGAGGTCTGCAACAACTCACTAGTGCTCCTTTCAAGCATGCTGCTGAAGGGCCATTTTGGATCCTTCATTATTGGCTGCAAGTTTACTTTCCAACATGTAGGCCAGAGGTCACTTTTGATCCTAGAAAAATAATGGGAGAGAGTTTGGTCAATGCTGGCTTCTTGGGACATTCTCTCTTGGATTGTTTCACCAATTTTAGAGAGCCAACAGACCTCGCGGCCTGGAACTGCGTTGCGAAAAGAAAATATCCGGCTCCATTGTATGATGGCTTTTTGCCGAATAAGAAAAATTGGCAAGATCCTTCCTACCTTGCCTTGTTCCATGCATCAGTTTGTTGCAAGGATTTAGTCTATGGTGGTATTTCCGGCCATGAGCAACATCGGATTGAAGTTTATGCTCCCAATCATTTCACCAGGCAGTTTGGATATGCTCAGATGATTCCAGCGCCATTGATTGATAGTGTGAATCATTTCACTTCTTGGCGTCTGGATATGCGTTCAGTAGGAACCAGCAGTGGTATAAGTATTCTTGGTATTGCTGATCGACGCTTTCCTTTCCTCCCTGCCGAAATGAGCTCAAAAGCCATATCTTCCTACCCTGCATGGTATGCGGATCTGACCAAAGAATTTTTTGCTAAAGAGACCAAGCTTCAGTTTGTAAAACTATTTAGCAAACTTCCTGTGGATACTCGCTCCAGAGAAGAAGATGAGCTTCTCGAAAAAACTTCTTTTGACACTGTTGGTTGTGGAAAGAGCTTAATGGATTCTCTAGACCCTTCGCAAGCACCGGAGATAGCATCAGGCGAGGCTTCTGAGGTCAATGAAGACAACACCACCCTGCAACAGATGCTAAGCGACGAACAAAAAAGAACTGAGGTAATTCCTTTTGTTGCTTTCTAACATTTTGCTTTGAACCATATATTTGGCTATTAATATCTTTGTTTTGTTGTGAGCAGAAAACGAAAGGAAAGAGGCCTCAAGGAGGGCCCTCTGGTGGGGTGCCAAAGAAACAAAAGCGAGTACCACAGGGAACATCTGTGACCAAACCAACAAGTGCTGCCATAAACGCTTCCTCACATTCCTGTTGTGCTCCTGACGCCATGGCAAATTCTCAGGAAGTGCCTCCTGCCTTGATCATACCTGCTCAAGTAAGTTGATAGGGCTCAGTTTTCCTTGAAATCATGGAATTGTGGAATTGTCCCTAATTTTACATTCTCTGGCCTTGTCATTTCAGGATATAACCAAGAAGCGAAGATTGAACAGAAAAGCAAAAACAAATGTTGAAGTTCCTGCTTCTATATTCTCTCCAGAGCAGGAAAGGACCAATTTGGTAAGAGGAAGATTGTACTTCCTTTCTAGATTTGCCCTTTTCTTTAGGCATTTTTTCTTTTAGAATCATTATGTAATGACTTTTCATTTCAAACAGCCCTTAGCAGAGAAAATCCCTGTCTCAAAGTCATCAGAAGAAGAAGTTGGTGGCATTTTATATACCATGGTAATATTTATCTCTGCATGAGGTCCTTTAAAAGACCTTAGTTTAGTGTCCTAACCCTTTGGTCGAACTTGCAGGCCACAAGAAAGATTGTGGATCATTCCTTGAACCTCTCATCTTCGCCACCAATTGGCTCCAGGGCTTTAATTATTGCAACTCCTCCATTGCCAGATTCTAGTCCTGAAGCCTTAAGAACCATCATTGAGCAAGATTCGCAAGGGGGAACCTTGAAGGCTTCGCAAAGCAAACCTGGTGTGATTATGCCAAAGGCAATGACCAAGAGCCATGTGCTTACAGAAGGGTTTCTAAATTCTAGACCTGAAGATACACCCTCATTCATTGACCTTACTGATCCTGAGGTCAATATTGAATCTTCAGGGCCTTCTGACCAGGAAAAGGTTATGTCTTACGAGATTCCGGTGCCATTGGCACAAGAAGCTGAAGTGGCTATTTCTGACAATACCTCAAATCCTCAATTCTCCTTGGCAATTGTATCACTGCCTTTGGATGTCCAGGCACCATCTGTTACAACTTCAAGTATTATGCCAACTTCTGAGGTATGCAAAAATGAACCATATTTTGAAATCTTTCACAAGAAAATGGTTTCTGTTCATGTATACTGACATTATGGTTTTCAGGTTCAAAATGCTCAAACTGGAATTGAGGAATCAGAAATTCTGAAACAAGTTCCAACCAGCTCATCCCCTCTGACAAATACTGAGAAAAAGGCACTATCTGCTCGAGATTCTGAAATTCAGGCTATTGATTCAAATGCCCTTGTCCCATATGGGTTGGCTCTGACTTATGGGGTGGAGACCCTTCAAACTTCGATCTCTGAAACTCAGGATGAGCTTAATGAGGCCAACTTTGCCATTGAGGTACTTGAAATTAATGAAAGAGCCATAAGTCCTGTGGGAGCAGATATTCCAACTGTTGCTGAAAAAGTTCTCTATTTCCCATATTTACTATTAGATTTTGACTAAGACAATAATTATTGGCCTTATTCTAAGTTTTTTTTTTATTTAAACTTGCAGGCCCCTGAACTTGGGATGTCTTCTTCTACTTGCGAAATCAAGGATCAAAATCCCTTATTAGATGATGTTCAAATGCCAGAAGATGTTCATTGCATTCCCAGCCCAGGATTGTCTGATGAATCTTCTTATTCGCCAGATGCTCTAGACGCAAGAATAGAAGAAACGGCATTTTTAGAGAATCCCCTGGTTAAGCTTTCTTCTGAGGAGTGCCGTCATATTAAGTTTCTTCGTGGCCTGAGCACGGATAACTTTTCTAATTATACAGAGGAAGAAATAACTGAAGCCATAACATTTCTGTCACAGTATGATCGTAGCTATCAGTGGGCTCTTTCTCGTGCCCTCAAGGCTGTAAAGATTATCGACCCGCTTCACAAAGCCTTTACTTCTGACAAAGAGGCCAAAAAGGAGGCCGTCTCAAGGAAACAAGCAGCTGAAGAAAAGCTGGCTCACTTTCGTGCATCTGCTCTTCAAGTTCGAAGTGCCAATAAATCTCTGGCTGAGAAGAAGTCTAGGATTGACAAGCTCGAGGAAAAGATCAGGGCTTATCAATCCGAGGTCGATCAATTGAAAGGAGAAGTATTGAATGAGGAACAGACAATTGGTGGTTCCTTGCGAGGAACTATCAAATCCATCGATGAATGTCTAAAAGATCTAGCACTTCGTGAGCAGGAGTTAAATGCGACAAATGACAGGCTTATTGGGACTGAGATTGAATTCAAGGCACAGAGGATAAACTTACTTAAAAGTCTGCAATACCTTCCTGACTTGGATTGAATCAATTGGCTTTGTAATACTATTTAAAATAACTACTTCAGCTCCCATTTATGTGTATGCCTTTACTAATTATTTTCCGTCTTTGGGCCTTATTATTCTGGGCCGTAAAGATCCGTCATTATCATATGTATATATGTATTGTTCGGAATTTGAACATTCTGGCCTTGGGCCATCTTGCAAAACAAAAACAAACCCCAAATTAGTTTGTATAGACTCTTTAAATAATTTTGCCCTCAAAACTGAGTTTTATATTTATTTATCACCAAGTGGATACCCTCAATAATGGCATTGAGTGGTTGAAAACTTTGTTTGGGCAGGTGGATTTATGAATCATGACATAGTTTAAATTCATTGAATCCGTCCTTTCGAGATTTAGGCGTGACTGAAAAAGATACGTCACGTGATTCTCACGTTTTCTGCGTCTTTATAACGACGAACTCAAGACACATTTTGTAGCAAAGACTTGCATTTCGCCATGCCCTCTCTTGGGCATTTTCTTCTTCATCCTCGCTTTGAGAGGCACACCTTTCAAACTGCCTTCTTGGCCTTTGGCCTGATGGCATTAAGCCTCAAAGTTTAAGCTCGAAATAAACTTAGGCCTCAAAGTCTAAGCTCATGTTGGGTAGGTAGGATTTTTAGGGTAACTGAGTCGTGAACAGATTGCTTGGCTCATTATTCTCCTCAATCTTGCATTACGAGATCATCCAGAAGAGGAAAGCAAGAGTGCATTTTTCCTTAACTTAGGTAAACAGTGTACTTTTCTTGGGTTTCCTGTCTAACAGCAACATGAAGGAGTTAAATCCTGCTCGAATCCAAACCGTATGATATCGGGTCTGGCAAACTTCTTATTGTTGCAGGAATTGAGGCTAGAAGCATGGGTTGGAAAGAAAATCTCTTGCCCATGTTTCTTTTCCTTGATGATCTAAACCCACCATGAAAATGTTCAAATAGGTCTCTTGAAAATTGTATCCTTTTTGAATATGTCTTGCATGTAAGTTTTCGGCCACAAAGCCGTTTATTTTAAATGGGCATTTACTTCACCCTAATTTCTTACGGTTCTTGTAATAAGACTACTATGAATCTTCTCCTGGCGGGCTTGATGGACTTAGGTAGTTATGCCCTTCGAACCGCTAATTTTTACTTTGAAGTGCTTAGGCTGATGAATATGGGTTTTGTTCTAACTCGAAATGCATTCAAACCCGCTTCAGGCCCAAACACAGTCATTATGTATCTCGGCCCTTTTTAATTTCTTCTCGCCCATTGGTTTATCAAAAACCTCCCGGTATAGATCAAATCCAAGGGTAATTGTGACCATTCAAATAAGTATTCCTTATTCCCGAGAATTGGTCATAGGCGTAATTAGTTGCATAAGATTCAAAATTTTACTACCTTTGCCCTGCAGGTAGAAACTTTTCAGGCATAAATACGGCAGTTTCAGCGACATCCCTCATTCTTCAACATAAAGCAAATATCTCTTGTTGCTTCATGAAACGCTTCTGTCATACGAGATACCTTTAATAAACTCTGGGCTTCATAGTCTAATCTTACGGGCTCGGATTAGATCTTCTGATCTGACCTGGTGCCCGAAATGGCAGGGAGTGAGGAACCTATCATGTTTCTTGCTGGTCCCTTGCCATTGGTCTCTTGCTGGAAGCATTGGGTCGATTGCTTCTTTCTCTGCTTGACCATGAAGGGAAGACAACCCAAACCTTCTGGGTTGTTATTTCAATTGGAAAAGCAGCTGGACGGAATTGCGATCCTTGCTTTTATTCCTCAAGGTTGAGCCGGATCCATGAAAGAGAAAATTGGCTCCACGTCTTCCCCGGCATCCTCCAATCATTTTATGTTATCTGAGCCTTTGTAATTTGCATATTGCAATTATTTGTTTTCACACATGTATGTTCCCGGCCACAAAGCCGTGTTATATTGACTATGAAATAAAGAACTTGGCAAATCATATCCTGATATTTGTTCCTTTGTATATGCGAAACCCAGATTACCAGATATGTATGCTTGCGAAATTGATCGCAAATAAATTTGGGCAGTTTTGCTCCTTGCGAGAAACCTCCTATTTGGTTTCAAAGCTTCTTTGGTCTGTAAAAGAATTTTCTGGTTATTTATTTATTATGACCATTAGGCCTTCAAGGATGCATATCATCCCTTTCCTTCGCAAATTACTTATCGCAAAAGACGAAAACTTTAAGGCAATGAACCAAAAAAAAGAAAAATTGGGTAAAGATTTTCTGTCAGTGAATCTTGTTATCTTGACATGCAATCCTCACAGCCCTACTTTTTCCATGTGAAGGTGAGGCATGTTCAATTGCCATTATCACCTGTCCCCTCAACTTTTTGCCATTTTATGATATTTTATATTTGGTTATTAATACCCCATCCACTTTTAATAGGGGTCTACGAAAAAATTTCGTTCCAACCAATTCACCAAGATTGGACCGCCTATTCAATCGCAAATTTAAAAATATTGTCATATCCCATTCGAGAGTCAACTTTGTCAGTTGATTTTTACGAGATTTTCAAGATCTCTTTGGAAACGTTGCTTGACCGTGATTAATGGTGATAACCATCTGCTAAAGATGCGGTCATAAAGATAAGGCAGTTATTTACGATTTCAAACCTTTCCTTTGCCTTTAAAAACAGGCCTTCCAGGCTTATTGCAAACCATCCTTCAGACTTTGTTTTCAACATGTTTCAGAAATCCCTTCTCTTCATTGTCCTTCTTCTTCGCAAAACTCTTCCTCCAAAATTAGCCTTAGCGCTTAAAAACCTCTGGGCTTTGTAGTCTAATCTTAAGCCGTAGATAGGCTTCATAGTCTAATCTTACGGCAAACTATCAATGGATTTTGGGAATCCATGCCCTCAACCGTGGTTGTCGGCCTTTATGTATTTCCAAGCCATTGTTAGACCGGTGGTGGTATAAGAGATCCTGGAAACGATGCTGAAAATTTAGCCATCATCTTTCCGAAATCTCTGCTACCGCCGGAAACTGGTTTCTCGTCGCAAAAGGGTCATCGGAAAGAATTCCCTCTTTGGTACTTCAAGGCCTGACCAGAAATATCAGGATCCGGGCATTCTTTCCGACATGTTTCCCACCTTTGATTAACATGTTTATATGTTTAACATGTTTCTCTTTGCTTGACCTACCTTTTGCAGAGAATCCGGGCTCGTTATCTTCCAGAAGAAAGACTTTTAATATCTCGCAAAGTTGATGGTATCAGGGCTAGGTTTATATCCCTTGAATACCTTTATTTGTAATGTAATTGTCTTTCGCAAATGTAGTTTCCGGCCACAAAGCCGTTTATATGCTGAATAAAGGAAAATTCATTCATCTTCGTTTTATTTATGCTTTGCGAAATTGGAATTTGTCTCTGTGTAAAGACATAGAACCATTTGATGACCTTATGATTAATAAATTCAAATCAACTTTCGCAAGGGAAATAAACACTACTATAATGATTACATAAGCCTTATCAAAGGCCGAGGCCACAAAAATTAAAAAAAAAAATTAAAAACTGTCCTCTCTGCCCTCTGTATCATGGGCATTTATTCTCCTTTGCCCTACTGCTATTGCCCCCCCAGTTTTTAAGCATAAACATAAACATCATTTTGCGAAATGCTTTAAGACTGCTCGAATGTTCTAGGATTCTTAGCAGCGTGAGATCGAGTAACTCTGTTGGAAACGGGTGCAGGTGCAGGCTTGGCTTGAGGTTCTGGCTTTTTCTCAAATTCCCAAACACTTGGAAAATACTTTTTCAAATATTTCCCATTGATCGGATTTTTGTGAATAATGCCATTGGTATATTTGAGGTGATACGCTCCTTTGGGCAATATCCTGTGGATAACATAAGGTCCTTCCCATTTTGGAGACCATTTGCCATATCCGGTAGTCTTTTCCCCTATGGGCAATATTGTTTTCCAAACCAAATCTCCTTCTTTGTATGTTTTCCCTCTAGTGCGCTTATCATAGGCTCTGGAAATTTTCTGTTTTTCCATAACAATATTGTTAAGAGCCTCTAGTCTGGCCTCATCCAAAGCCTCATGTTCTGGCCACATGGCTTGGACGTAATCTTCACCTATCAGTTGATGTTGCTCTTGTACCCGAAGCGAGTGAACATTGATTTCCAAAGGCAAAATGGCATCATGTCCAAAGACCAAAGCATAAGGAGTAGTCCCCGTGGGGGACCTTTTAGAAGTCCTGTAAGCCCAAAGAGTATTATATAATTCTTCATGCCAATTCCTTTTATTGCTTTCTAGCATCTTGCGAAGAATACTTATAATGATCTTATTACTGGCCTCGGCCTGGCCATTGGATTGAGCATAGTAAGGAGTAGAATGAAGTAATTTAATCCCCAAATCCTCCATCTTTTCTACGACTTCTGCAGACATAAAAGATGTTCCTCTGTCTGTAACAATGCACTCAGGAATCCCAAACCTACATACCAGATTATGATAAATGAATTTAATAACCTTATCTGAAGTGATATTCTTTAAAGGTTTGGCTTCTACCCATTTCGTAAAGAAATCGGTGGCAACAATAATAAAATTGTGTTGTTCAGAAGAAACAGGATGAATCATTCCAATAAAGTCCATAGCCCATCCTCGAAATGGCCAAGGCTTGATTATTGGCTGCAATGGCATGTTAAGAATATGCTGAATTGGGCCGTGTTCCTGACACTCTCGGCAACCTTTTGCGAAAGAGATACAATCTTTGAGTATCGTTGGCCAGAAATAGCCATGCCTTCGCAAAAGCCATCTCATCTTTGGCCCGGCTTGATGTGATCCACAGACACCAGCATGAGCCTCCCGCATGACTCGTTTAGCCTCCCTGCCATAAACACACTTGAAATCGACACCTTCCTCACCCCGGCGACGCAATTCCTTATTTTTGAGGAAGAAGTTGAGGGCCTGAAACCTTATTTTTCTGTCCGTATGCTGATTGAGATCTTGTAGGTATCTTTTCAATGGCCATCTCCAATCCTTATCAATAGGATTCCTGGCTACAGATACGTGAACGACCTCCAATGGCCATCCTCGAACTTGGACAGATGGTAAAGAACGCTTTTCAACTTTGAGGATTCGTTCTTGGACCCCATCCGCAAGGCCAATTCCAGAAGCAATCTGAGCCAACTCATTAGCAGCAAAGTTCTCCTTTCTAGGAATATGCTCAATAGAAACATTGTGAAAATGAGATAATAAATTCCATGTTGCGAAAAGATATGGTGCTAATAAAGGACTGGCACATTTGAACATGCTAAGTACTTGGTTGACTACTAGAAGAGAATCTCCTAGAATATCAACATCTCGTATGTCCATTTCCAACAAGATCTCTAAGCCAATAATGAGGGCTTCATACTCAGCTTGATTGTTCGTGCATTCGAAATCTAGCTGAAAAGAATACGAGAAACTAGTTCCCTTCGGACTTTGCAAAGCAATCCCTGCCCCTGATGCCGTTTCCGTGCGTGATCCATCAAAATACAGTTTCCAGGGTGTTAAAGCAGCAGCCCCAATTTCTAAATCCTTGAAGTTACAGACCTCCAAACTTGGATGGTGAGCAAGGAAATCAGCAATGGCTTGCCCTTTTACTGCTTTCGCAGGAATATACTGAAGAGAAAATTCAGATAAGGCTAGTATCCATTTTCCAATCCGGCCTCGTAACAAGGGCCGTGATAACATATATTTTACCAAGTCAGTCTGTGCAATAATGCATGTGGTAAAAGGTAGCATATAATGCCTTAGTTTTGCAGCTGAAAAATACAACGCAAGGCATAGCTTTTCCATATTTGAATACCTTGTCTCGCAATCATTCAGAGTACGACTGAGGTAATAGATAGCATGTTCCACACCTTTCTCATCATCTTGAGCTAATAAACTTCCAACAGACAAATCAGTTGCAGATATGTAAAGTTTCAAAGGCATACCAACACGTGGTGGCACTAACACAGGTGTACTAGTGAGATAGGCTTTGATCTTATCAAATGCCTCTTGGTGATATTCTTTAAAGGTTTGGCTTCTACCCATTTCGTAAAGAAATCGGTGGCAACAATAATAAAATTGTGTTGTTCAGAAGAAACAGGATGAACAACATGGCTTGGACGTAATCTTCACCTATCAGTTGATGTTGCTCTTGTACCCGAAGCGAGTGAACATTGATTTCCAAAGGCAAAATGGCATCATGTCCAAAGACCAAAGCATAAGGAGTAGTCCCCGTGGGGAACTTTTAGAAGTCCTGTAAGCCCAAAGAGTATTATATAATTCTTCATGCCAATTCCTTTTATTGCTTTCTAGCATCTTGCGAAGAATACTTATAATGATCTTATTACTGGCCTCGGCCTGGCCATTGGATTGAGCATAGTAAGGAGTAGAATGAAGTAATTTAATCCCCAAATCCTCCATCTTTTCTACGACTTCTGCAGACATAAAAGATGTTCCTCTGTCTGTAACAATGCACTCAGGAATCCCAAACCTACATACCAGATTATGATAAATGAATTTAATAACCTTATCTGAAGTGATATTCTCTAAAGGTTTGGCTTCTACCCATTTCGTAAAGAAATCGGTGGCAACAATAATAAAATTGTGTTGTTCAGAAGAAACAGGATGAATCATTCCAATAAAGTCCATAGCCCATCCTCGAAATGGCCAAGGCTTGATTATTGGCTGCAATGGCATGTTAGGAATATGCTGAATTGGGCCGTGTTCCTGACACTCTCGGCAACCTTTTGCGAAAGAGATACAATCTTTGAGTATCGTTGGCCAGAAATAGCCATGCCTTCGCAAAAGCCATCTCATCTTTGGCCCGGCTTGATGTGATCCACAGACACCAGCATGAGCCTCCCGCATGACTCGTTTAGCCTCCCTGCCATAAACACACTTGAAATCGACACCTTCCTCACCCCGGCGACGCAATTCCTTATTTTTGAGGAAGAAGTTGAGGGCCTGAAACCTTATTTTTCTGTCCGTATGCTGATTGAGATCTTGTAGGTATCTTTTCAATGGCCATCTCCAATCCTTATCAATAGGATTCCTGGCTACAGATACGTGAACGACCTCCAATGGCCATCCTCGAACTTGGACAGATGGTAAAGAACGCTTTTCAACTTTGAGGATTCGTTCTTGGACCCCATCCGCAAGGCCAATTCCAGAAGCAATCTGAGCCAACTCATTAGCAGCAAAGTTCTCCTTTCTAGGAATATGCTCAATAGAAACATTGTGAAAATGAGATAATAAATTCCATGTTGCGAAAAGATATGGTGCTAATAAAGGACTGGCACATTTGAACATGCTAAGTACTTGGTTGACTACTAGAAGAGAATCTCCTAGAATATCAACATCTCGTATGTCCATTTCCAACAAGATCTCTAAGCCAATAATGAGGGCTTCATACTCAGCTTGATTGTTCGTGCATTCGAAATCTAGCTGAAAAGAATACGAGAAACTAGTTCCCTTCGGACTTTGCAAAGCAATCCCTGCCCCTGATGCCGTTTCCGTGCGTGATCCATCAAAATACAGTTTCCAGGGTGTTAAAGCAGCAGCCCCAATTTCTAAATCCTTGAAGTTACAGACCTCCAAACTTGGATGGTGAGCAAGGAAATCAGCAATGGCTTGCCCTTTTACTGCTTTCGCAGGAATATACTGAAGAGAAAATTCAGATAAGGCTAGTATCCATTTTCCAATCCGGCCTCGTAACAAGGGCCGTGATAACATATATTTTACCAAGTCAGTCTGTGCAATAATGCATGTGGTAAAAGGTAGCATATAATGCCTTAGTTTTGCAGCTGAAAAATACAACGCAAGGCATAGCTTTTCCATATTTGAATACCTTGTCTCGCAATCATTCAGAGTACGACTGAGGTAATAGATAGCATGTTCC
This sequence comes from Rubus parviflorus, assembly GCA_029955375.1. Classification (NCBI taxonomy): domain Eukaryota; kingdom Viridiplantae; phylum Streptophyta; class Magnoliopsida; order Rosales; family Rosaceae; genus Rubus; species Rubus parviflorus. Next base: position 4,369 of record JARGGL010000125.1, on the reverse strand, counting down.
ACACCTTTCTCATCATCTTGAGCTAATAAACTTCCAACAGACAAATCAGTTGCAGATATGTAAAGTTTCAAAGGCATACCAACACGTGGTGGCACTAACACAGGTGTACTAGTGAGATAGGCTTTGATCTTATCAAATGCCTCTTGGTGATATTCTTTAAAGGTTTGGCTTCTACCCATTTCGTAAAGAAATCGGTGGCAACAATAATAAAATTGTGTTGTTCAGAAGAAACAGGATGAATCATTCCAATAAAGTCCATAGCCCATCCTCGAAATGGCCAAGGCTTGATTATTGGCTGCAATGGCATGTTAGGAATATGCTGAATTGGGCCGTGTTCCTGACACTCTCGGCAACCTTTTGCGAAAGAGATACAATCTTTGAGTATCGTTGGCCAGAAATAGCCATGCCTTCGCAAAAGCCATCTCATCTTTGGCCCGGCTTGATGTGATCCACAGACACCAGCATGAGCCTCCCGCATGACTCGTTTAGCCTCCCTGCCATAAACACACTTGAAATCGACACCTTCCTCACCCCGGCGACGCAATTCCTTATTTTTGAGGAAGAAGTTGAGGGCCTGAAACCTTATTTTTCTGTCCGTATGCTGATTGAGATTTTGTAGGTATCTTTTCAATGGCCATCTCCAATCCTTATCAATAGGATTCCTGGCTACAGATACGTGAACGACCTCCAATGGCCATCCTCGAACTTGGACAGATGGTAAAGAACGCTTTTCAACTTTGAGGATTCGTTCTTGGACCCCATCCGCAAGGCCAATTCCAGAAGCAATCTGAGCCAACTCATTAGCAGCAAAGTTCTCCTTTCTAGGAATATGCTCAATAGAAACATTGTGAAAATGAGATAATAAATTCCATGTTGCGAAAAGATATGGTGCTAATAAAGGACTGGCACATTTGAACATGCTAAGTACTTGGTTGACTACTAGAAGAGAATCTCCTAGAATATCAACATCTCGTATGTCCATTTCCAACAAGATCTCTAAGCCAATAATGAGGGCTTCATACTCAGCTTGATTGTTCGTGCATTCGAAATCTAGCTGAAAAGAATACGAGAAACTAGTTCCCTTCGGACTTTGCAAAGCAATCCCTGCCCCTGATGCCGTTTCCGTGCGTGATCCATCAAAATACAGTTTCCAGGGTGTTAAAGCAGCAGCCCCAATTTCTAAATCCTTGAAGTTACAGACCTCCAAACTTGGATGGTGAGCAAGGAAATCAGCAATGGCTTGCCCTTTTACTGCTTTCGCAGGAATATACTGAAGAGAAAATTCAGATAAGGCTAGTATCCATTTTCCAATCCGGCCTCGTAACAAGGGCCGTGATAACATATATTTTACCAAGTCAGTCTGTGCAATAATGCATGTGGTAAAAGGTAGCATATAATGCCTTAGTTTTGCAGCTGAAAAATACAACGCAAGGCATAGCTTTTCCATATTTGAATACCTTGTCTCGCAATCATTCAGAGTACGACTGAGGTAATAGATAGCATGTTCCACACCTTTCTCATCATCTTGAGCTAATAAACTTCCAACAGACAAATCAGTTGCAGATATGTAAAGTTTCAAAGGCATACCAACACGTGGTGGCACTAACACAGGTGTACTAGTGAGATAGGCTTTGATCTTATCAAATGCCTCTTGGTGCTTTGTTTCCCAAACAAACTGCTCCTGATCTTTGAGTTTGAGCAGAGATGAGAAAGGTTGAATTTTCCCAGCAGAATTAGAAATAAACCTGCGCAGGAAATTAATTTTTCCAAGAAGTCTTTGAAGTTCCTTTTTATTAGCAGGCGGTGATGCATCTAGGACAGATTTCGCCTTATCTCCAGTAACTTCAATACCTCTTTCATGCACCAAAAACCCAAGGAAGTCACCTGCCTTGACCCCAAAAGCACATTTCGCAGGGTTCATTTTCAGGCTGTGATGTCTCATTTTTGCAAAAACTTTCCTCAAATGGTCTACATGATCAGTTTTCTTCTTAGATTTGACCACAATATCATCGATATAAACCTCCACAATTTTTCCAATTAGATCATGAAAAATAAGGTTCATGGCACGTTGATATGTGGCACCAGCATTTTTGAGTCCGAATGGCATTACGACATACTCAAAAATTCCAGCAAAACCCTGACATCTAAAGGCTGTCTTATGTCTGTCCTCTTCCGCAACTGGAATCTGGTGATATCCAGCCGTGCCATCCATGAAAGACATGACCTCATGACCAGCTACGGCATCTATTAACATGTCAGCCATAGGCATTGGATATTGGTCTTTTGGTGTAGCCAAATTAAGATTTCTGTAATCAACACAAACCCGGATTTTTCCATTTTTCTTCTTTACTGGTACTACATTGGAAAGCCATTCATTATACTTGGCCACTCTAATGACTCCAGACTTGTGCATTTTTTCAATTTCTTCTTTTACAAGGATTTGGGTATCTGCCCTTATTCTTCGAGGAGCTTGCGAAAAAGGCTTGAATCCGTCTTTGATCGGCAGTCTGTGTTCCACCAAAGTATTGGAAAGACCTGGCATGTCTTCATACTTTTCTGCGAAACAATCCTTGTACTGTTGAAGCAGTGTAATGAGCCTTTCTTTTTCCTCAGGCTCCAAGTAAGAACTGATTGAAACAAACATTGGATTATCAGGAGACCCTAAATTGATTTTGTTCAAGGGGTCTCGAACCTTAGGAGGTGTATCATCCAATGCAGCTGGGGCAAGCTGAATCTCTTGCTCCTCTTCGGACATTTCTTGCATTTCATCTATGCATTCTGCTGTCTCTACCTTAGCATAGGCCTCTTGTTCCTCTCTGAATGTCGTTAGTCGATTCAACAAAGAATCAAGGGCCTTAGTTTCTTCCTGGTTGAGGTCACACATCATTGACATGATGTTCCGAGATCACGATGAATGGCCTCTGCATATCTGCATTTGCCTGAGCCAATCCCCATCGTGTAAGCTCATAGGCCGTAACCCCTGTAGGTCGGCCGTTCTGATCAATACCATTCACTCCTAATGGTGCAAGGTCTGAGAAGTAATAATTGGCATCTGCTGCATTAGCAGATACTGAGTAAGGCCTTGGATCAGCTGAAATGACTTCTGCTTTATTCAATTCCTCATTCCACATAACCAGTTGCTGATGTAAGGATGAAGGCACACAAAGACTTCTATGAATCCAGTCTCTCCCAAGCAAAGCGCTGTATTGCGAAATGCAATCTACGACGAAAAAAGCCAAGGTCATGCTCTTTGATCCGACTGTCAACTGGAGGAAAAGTAGTCCATGAGTCTTAGTTATAGACCCTGCAAAGTTTTTGACAGTAAGGCTGGTAGGTTGGATCATTTCCTTGCTGATTTTGAGAATCTGCAAAGCCTTTGATGGCAAAACATTGATTGCTGAGCCATTATCAACCAGGATTTTGTTGAGAGGGACCCCTTGTAAATGTGCAGTAATGTATAATGGCCTGAGCTGATTAGCCATAGTCTGTGTTGGCTTTGCGAAGCACATATACTCTGTCATGAGTGTGTCAGGTATTTGAACTGCATCATTACCTTCTTCAGGTTTCGCAAGGGGTGCCAGATTTTCCGCTTGCTTGCCCCCCAAGTCCATTACTTCTGAAGAGTTGCAATGGGATGATTGACCTTCAAAGGTCAAAGCATATTTGGCTGGTAGAATGTATACCATGGAACAATCAGCTCCTGACATGGCGTCATCTTCATCGTTGATCACGGGCTCTCCTCCAAAGTCTAAAATTCCTTCGCTATCGCCATAGCCCTCTCCATCATTGTTATCAACGGGAACTGCCATGTTTGGAACCCCTTGGCTTGGAGATGACTCTGCGAAATTCTCAATCTTTGGTAATGGCATGGTGTACACTGGCTCTGGAAAAGATACCGTTTTGACCATTAAAGATTTGCCGTTGTGAACCACCTCTAGATCTTGTTCCCTCTGAACTGGCTCATCTTCCATTACAGGAGTTAAGGATTCGACCATGCATATTCCTTGATTGGGCCTGCTTCTCAGTTTCTCATGTGTAATGCTGTCTCCTGCAATCTGGTTTACGAAAGGTACTTCACTTTTAGGCTTCCAAAATTACCTTTCTGGAGCAGGCTTGACTGGCAGTGAAGAAAGATGCCTGCTTTGTTGTTTCGCAACTCCATGGTACCTTGCTGATAACCTCTGCATGTCAGCTTCCAACTGTTCAGGAGTTTTTATCATCCGGTCTGGGTTCACCAAACCTAACTCAACAGCTTTGATGGCCCTTCTAGCTTGACCATACTGCCTTTCAATCCTTCTTTTTTGCGAAGCAGACAGAGGAGTGGTTTGACCCCTTTTATGTGTGTACCATTGATTGGTTTTCATGGTCG
>JARGGL010000124.1:0-27144 GCA_029955375.1 Rubus parviflorus | reverse complement strand
GTGTGCTAAACCATGTAATAAAGTATTGAGTGCCATAACTCTAATTCTCCATAAATATAATTTGGGCACCCAATTATTCCACTAATTAATCACATGGTGAATAGTAGACGGTCTGGTTCAAAAAGATACTAATATCACCACACAAAAATATATCTTACTCACATTTATCAAGATAATATTTGGGATTTGCTTTAAAGCTTACGTATCAAATGATTTCCCATTTTCTATTTATGTATCTCAATTGTTACCTTAAATTTCAACCTCATAGTTTGAACTTCTGCCAACAGTCTAGGCAGAAACACTTCGTTTATCAAGTCTCATCTTTAGTGTTCCATTCATAGCAAATCATCCAATAATTTCTTAACTTCAATAACATGACGAAAACTATCAACTTCTAAAATCAGTTGCCCACAATAACCCAAGAATTTCAAACTCTTATGCAATTGCCTCTTCATTACGAGCAACAATATTGAACCATTAAAGAGAGATTCTTCACAACAACAATAATAACTTAGATGGTCCAAATAACAATTACCGTCGTAACACATGTAGGTTGTTTGCAACCAATTCACATCTACAATCTTGCTTGATAGAATCCTTATGATACCATATCAAACTTATGTGAATCCTTACACACGTAAAAGCGCCTGCGAAGCTGAGGTTACATACTCTAGGATTGCTACTTTATCGTATCCTGATTTGTATGTAATTTGCATACAAATTAAGCCTCTAATCACTTTAGTAATGCTAATCCGAAGGCCGTTTAGTGTCTCTAATCCTTGATTTGCACCATTGTAGGTGAATCGAGCATCAGACGGATATCGGGAGCGAAAGGATGCAATTTGGGAGCTTTTGTGGATTTCCGGCTAAATGACGAAAAGTCAACCCGAGGACCAAAAGTCAACTCGTGGTCAACCCCGACTTTGGAGCGTCAACGTGTCAGCATGAAGTCCCGGAAAGGAGTCGCAAGAAGAATTCCGGTAGTTTGGTCAAAGTCAACCTTTGGTCAACGCCGAGGGTCGCGGTCAAAGTCAAGGCGAAGTCAACCTTGTGACTCATCCACTTGTGCAATTAATTTTCAGCTAAGGACCACACTTGATATGGTGAGGTCACCCATTGATTATTCCTTCTTTTTGTTCCCATGAGGATTTACCCTTTTACCCTTCATTTAATTCATCCAACCCTTAGATCTAACCCTAGCTCATCTTAACCCTTCATTCTCCCTTCCTTTGCCTATTTATACCCTAGTTGTTGCCTCATTAGGGTATCCATTCAGCTGCCCCCATCTCTATCACTTTCCCTTTCCCTTTTCTCTCTTCTTCCTTAGATCTAGGTTTGCCCACGATTCGTTCGTCGACCGGTCGACGACTACCTGTCGACCGGTCGACCGGCGACGGGATCCACCATTTCTCCACCTTCCTCACCTCTTTTCCGCCTCCACCCTTCACCAAAGTTGATCACCACGACGTCTACTACATCCTCCACCATCTGGGCAGCTGGGATCCTCACCAAGTCATCAAGATCCATCATCAAAGCCAAGGAGGAGCAAGAGAGCATCTATTGAGCATCCCTCATCTCTACTCTCTCTTTTCCTTATGTTTAGAGTTTATATTTGTAAATTGATGATGTATACTATGATGCTTAGTGAGTAGTTACTTTGTTGGGGACTAGGGTTGTGTGCCCTAGTCCAATGTGACTATGTGATACTTTGATTTATGAATAAATGCCTTTGTTGGTTCATGGGTATGTGTATTGTCTATTTTCATATGTATTGAATGTGTATTGGAAGATTTGTCACTCTTTGGTATGCATTTGGTCCATCTTGTATGAGTTGTGTATGGCTTGACAACTTTACTCTTCTCTAGGCAATTGGCAATATGTGTGATGAGGTTCCCTTGTTTGAGCTTCTAAGTCTTTGTGCCCTTCGCCACTCAAACCAATTTGAGAGAGTTCTAGTGATCCATAATCCGGCACTAGAATACACATGATAAGATGGTCCTAGAACCATAACATGGCTAGGATACGGGGCTTGATTCGTGGACACATTGACATGGTTTCGTGTTAGAGGATCACTAGTTGCATTAGACTTGGGGTTTGCCCGAAAACCCCAACACCTATCTTACTTTATTTGCACATTTATACTTTCTTGCATTTTAATTGTTGTTTGTCATTACTTTGCACTATCTTTCGAAAACCCAAAAACACTACACCTTTACACACACATTGTCATATACACGCCTCATCCACTCTTTTCATCTCTTGTCTCATCATATTTGTGCATTTTCTTTGGTTGCTTATTTGCCAAGGGGTTGAAGGGCCTTCGATCTCCGTTGGAACGACGACCCCGGATCTTAAATATACTTACTAACTTTTGGCAATCGTCATATCCCCCCGCACATACTTACTAGTCTTAATATACAACCGTTTCTCCCTTGACTTACATTACCTTAAATAGGTGATTCGCAAGTTCACGTCTACACCGAGCGCAGCCAAGCTATCTTAGGGATAAGCCCAATTGGAACTTAATCTCAATTAACCTTGAAAACCACACTGGCACCACGTAGTTCGTTAAGCAAAATTTTCAACGTAGATTAAAAGATTACACGTAAGGCATCATAACTTACTTAAGCCTTCTGTGGTCAACTCCTACTCTCGTAGCATCAATTTCCCCTTTTTACCATTAAAGTTCGATACACCTAAAATATTTCACCCTTGCACTTATATCATAACAAACTGATAAGATCTCTGCGATATTCTAATGACCTCATCAAACTTGTTATCCTCACATAACGCAATTAAAGAGCCAATTCATCTTATTTTATTCATCTAACTCGTAATTATGCAAACCCAAGTTTCTTAATTCATCCCTCAATAAATTTCTTATGCCAAGGCTAATAACCACTATGTCTAGACAAAATCAAATAATTTCATAACTGTGGTCTAGGTGTTCCTTAATATCTCATGACAGCCTCAACTAATGGTTGGAACTAGTAGGCATAACAGCTACCAACAGCCTTGAATCTCATCTTCTAAGCCCAGTACAAATCTGAGGCCCTTAACCCATCACAGTCTTACTGCTTTCTTAAGCTCTAGAAACCTTGTTCACATATTTCTGACCACACAAATCAATTACCATTTTTGGTAAGCGAAATGAGAGGTCGTACTACTTCAGAAACACCTTCCACTAGCTATGATAATAACTTCTACGCTCCGAATAATTGTCAAATGCTGCAACATTCATAGGTCTTACCACTCAATCACATCCACAGTCTTGGTTACTAGAATCCTCATTATAACATTGTGAATCTTATATAAACTCTTACATACGAATATGTAACGACCCGGACCAAAACTTATCGATTTACTATAGTGTTTAACGGTGAGTCGTCGAAAGTTTCGGTTTCGAGCTTCAAATAGTACTTTTAGGGGGTCGTTGAGTTGACTTTTTGTTCGGCAAAGAATTTGATTTAAGTTTCTTCACAGTAGTTGTAGAGGACGTAAAACCGAGTTCGTGGACACGAAGTACGTTTAAAATGGAGTTCGTATAAAGAAGTTATGGTCCATAGAAGATGGGTTACTATTTCGAGAAACTTTCTATTTATTGGCTTTCCGGATTGGGAAGTTTCCATTTTTGGGAAACCAGTTTCTCTCTCCTCATCCCCGAGCTCTCTCTCTCTCTCTCTCTTGCTACAGTAACCGCCACTTTCGACGGCGATTTCTCTCTCATCCGGCTACCTCCGGCCACAAAACTAGTCCCAAATTCTTCGTCTCCTCACCGTCTTCACTTCTATACCTATTTCATAGATCGAATTTCAATGTAGAGAGAGAAATCTAGGAGAGAAAAGTCCTAGAAATCGCGCAAAACTGCCACCTTCACCGGCGAAGTTTCTGGCCAAATCGATCGACGAGGCATACTGGGCTTTGAAGCCCTCGACCAGACGAACCCAACGCCACCGGCCTCACCTCCATTGGCTGCCAGACGGCGGTGGATCGGCGAGTTGAAATTTTCGGCCACCGTCGGCTTTCGAGGGAAATTCGTGAAATTCTAGGCAGAATCGAACTTCATGGCAGGTATAAAAGTTGATCCTCATGTTGTGATGATGCTTGTGGTAAAATTTGGTGACCATCGGAGATGGTTGGAATCGGCGGCGCGTGGATCCCACGCGCAGCCGCTTCCGGCGACGCGTCCGGCCTTCATTGGAAGTGCATTTTTGCCCATTGGCTTGTGCTCTTCCTTATGAACATGTTAGTATAAGGATTGAAGGATTTAGTCGAAGTTTAGGAATTTATACGATTAATTTTAGGTTCGTTATCGTACGGGTTACGATTAACTGTTCGTGTGACCGTCGGATGGTCACCGAAATTGATTAGAATGTTAAGATAATTATTTGGAGAGTTTTGAACGGTTGGATTGTGAAATATTAGCGAGGAAACCCTAGCCGGGAATTTAAAGTTAGATCTCGATTTATTGTGTCGTCCGTCAAATATTAAATAGTTTTGATTCGTGTTATTGAAGAGGATGTGGAGGAGGACTTTAACGGGCGTCGTGCCTAGTCGGCATTCAGTGAGTGGACATTTGTTTTAAATTAAATTATGCATGCAATCTATTTTCAGAAATATACGTATATATGTGGCTTTAGAATAACTAGTTATTTTGAGATTTGAAGAGTTATGTTCAGTTCATTCAGTAGTGTCCAGTCATGAGAATTTCCAGTCGTCAGTATTTCCAGTCGTCAGTAATCAGTATTCAGTTATTCAGCTGTCCAGGGATAGTCTCCCCTTGAGTCATTTAGTTGTATAGGGGGTAGTATGTAACGCCCCAAATTGCACCTCTTCAATTTAAGCACGCTACAGTGCCGCAAATCCTTAAAAATACAAGCTAGATTACTAACTTATACTTTAAAGAAACGCAAGGCATTTATGGGATTTATTTTTAGAACGCGATGCGGAAACATATTTAATTTGAATAGAGGTGAAACAATTGGAAATCGTAAAACGATTTAAATCCAATTTTCAAATTAAATAACCGGATCGAAATATGAGTTCATGAATGAGTTTCATGTGGTAAAGCACATTATTGGCCATGAACAAGCTAAATGGTCAACGGGTTCCAAAATGAATGAAATGATACAATGATAATGAATAGATAACTCTGAAACCTGATATTCGATAAACGAATATTCGATTATTATAAGTTTGCACACCCAGCTTCATCCATTGTTGTCCCGTTCCCAGTACACAGTACCTGCATCCAAAACTAATGTAGGGGTGAGCTTTTGACCTCGTGGCTCAGTAGGGGAATTCACCCCGGCTAGATTTAAAAATCATTAAATATATTTTATTGGATCCAGTATGTAAAATACATTGAGGAAAACAGTAAATCAATTTCTCAATAATAATTCATGAGAAAATAAATAAATACTCGGGTGATAATCAAACCTGATGACCAATTAATCTAGCCAACTACATCCTTACCGAAGATTAAAATCTTCAACAAGTGGTAAGGGGTAGCGAGAGTGTCCATTTAATGCTATACTGCCTAGATCTAGTGTCACATCTCAAAGGATGTCAGACACTATTCCGTCCGTACAGCCCCTCCGGAGGTTTAGGGGATCGAAACCCAAGGTAGTCGCTATGCTCCACTCACTCTCAGGTCATCACATAAAATCAAAGATAATTGAAACATGCATGGCATATAAAATATCAAATCATTTAAATCCATAAGGAAATAAATGTAGCCATGCAAATCTTATTTAACATATATAAGTGAAAACACTAACCGAGAGAGTCCCAAGTTCCCCTACCTGGAATCTCGGAGCTTGTTCTCGCTCATCACATCAGGCCAACACCACCACCACAGTTTACGTCTCGGACTAACTGGAGTCCCTAGTCCGACAATAACAATATTCAAGTGTCACAATAATATTCTCAATTTAATAACACTCGACAAATTATCGAATCCATTTGATTAACCACTTCCGAATACGGAATTCATTTCTTATAGGGTGCATTCCCAAATTTACCTTGGGCACCCAACATCATTTCTTTATAATCAAATATGGACATCAATCCATATTTCAACAATTAATCAAGTAATCTTTGCATCACAAAATGTCAATAAAGGTCCAACTATATTTTGACCCTATGATCAATTGTATATTTACCAAACAATGACTAAGGTTCAACTTAGTCAACAGCTGACTCAATCTTAATTCCTTAGTTTACATTCATTCCACTTATAATTCCCTTTGGTCAAACCGTACAAACAACCTTAAGCTAAATCACAATCAAATGTTAACTTGCCAACTTCCAGACCAAATCCAAATCATTACTAAGCATCTCCACAAATTCCTTATTGTCCATTGTCATATATCAGACTCACTATCAATGTATTCAAGCTTAATTACTTCATCACTAACTCACCAACATGTTCCACAGAACATCAAACACTTTCAATAGTTTTCATATGATCCATTATAATTCTGACTCGAAGATTATACCTTCGTTAAGTTCTCAGTCAGAACAGAGAACACAAACAAGCAGCATTTCGACGAACTTGAAACAAAGCAAGAGCTGCACCTTTGTTCAGATTCACTCACCAAGACCCCGTAGCCTCAAAGTCGTCTTTCAACTTCCTGGAGTTCAATTCGAACCAAGTTACACAATAAAAAGGCCAGAAAGCAAGAGGGTCAGCCGGAATCGCTACTGTTCACAGTAGCATAACAGTAATCAAAAGCCCAACTTTCTAAACACTGACCAATAACTCATTCCAAGTCCAGAAACTCGTAGAGCTCGATGAGCTATTCAAGTTTCATACCTGACTCGAAGAAATCCGTCGCCGGAGTCGCCAGAATTCGTCAAAAACTCGCCGGAGTAACAAACCTTTCCCTCTTTGATTCTCCCTCGTCAGTTGACGATTCAATAAGTCGTGACCACAGACAAGCTCGCCTCATCGAGACGAAGCCAAAGCCACCGATTTCAGTCACCGTCGTCGCCGGAATCGGAAAGTGCCATCGAAGCTGCCGGAGCTTTGGAGCTTTGTTTCTCTCTCCACCGACGTCGTTTGGACGAGCAAGAACCACCGCTGGACTCGCCTCACCAAGGCGAAGCTTCCGACACTAATCTCACGCCGTGAAACGGCCGAAGAAAGAAAGTGGTGATCGGAGGTGACGCGGCAGTGGAAGGAGAATTCACGGGATGGTTATGGGCTTCTCCCAATCTGATCCAAGTTCATATATTTGAATCCAACGGTCCAGATCAAACGGTGCTGACATCAACGGCTGAGATCAAATCACCTTTAACTTCTTTTCTTTTGTAATTTCCTTAACTTCCAAACTTCCGAAAATCACAACCAATAGCTCGGGTATCCGAAAAATACCCCGAAAATCCTCACAAACTCGTCGTGATGTGTACTTCATTCTCAAGTCTTCAAATTGAAGTTACGACAAAAAGAAAATTTCTGAAGAATTCCCGAAACTCTTTTAATAATTACCAAGATCAATTCAAAATCAATTCTATTAATTTTTCCGGGGTCTCACATAGTACCTCCTTCAGTTATACAGTTATCCAGTTTCTGGGGGGTAGGGCCTTCCAGAGCACGTGCACGTGTGTTTCAGAGGACCTGGTTAGACTCTCGATATGTGGATGTCTGAGGGGTAGGACTTTCAGACACCGTACGTCCTGATCCGGCGTGCGGCTTGCGGGACCTGGTCGATAGTACTAACATGTGGATGTCTGGGGGGTAGGACTTCCAGGCACCGTACGATAGTAGACGTACGGCCGAACTTCAACAGTACAGTGATTTTCGAGAAGTCTATAGCTTGATTTCAGTTCAGTTCAGTCAGTTCAGTTGAGTTCTTCAGACTAAATTTCAGATATCCAGCCCAAATCTCAGTGTCAGCCAGAAAGGTTCTTAGTTTTGAGGAAGGTTCATGGATTTATAGTTTTATTGAGTTTTCGAATAAATGAAATGCATGCATAGTTTTAGAGAAATAAGTTTTGGGAAAGTATTAAAATTATTTATTTAAAGTTTGTTATAACTATCCTTAGTTTTCGTCCACTCACTCTAACAGTTTTCGATAATGCTTTCTCCTGGGCCCTTCGGTTTTATGTTGCCCAGGTTGCAGATTAGTTGAGGTCGAGCCACCCACCGAGTCGAGGCATAGTCCATGCGCTTCCTCATTATCTTAGTAGGATTTGTTCAGCTATTTGTATTTTTTGTGTGACAGTTAGAATTGCTCTGATTTACCAAACAAATGTTTTAAACATGTATTTGAATTTAGGGATATATTATGGAGGTTGGAATCTTGTGGCGAGCAAGTAGGCTCTGAAGTTTTGGGTGGATAAGTTTGTTTTTAGAAGTGTTAAATAGTTTTTCACAGGTTTTGGGTAGTCCATTTTTAGGAGAGGTTATGCTGAATTTTCGGTATGATCTCTTCTAAGGTGGGCCCCACAGGGCCACCTCAGATTCCAGGGTGGAATCTGGGGCGGGTCCTGTCAGAATAAGTACCAGAAAAATTGAGATCATAAACCCCAAGCATGCTACTTTACCTAGCCCCAAACTGACATTTATTAGTCTCACTATTCAATTGTTTATCTGGCCTCCACAATAATTGGTGAGATGGTCTACATGCTTACACCAACCTCAAGCATAGACCAAAATGTCATCAATGTACGAGTTCTCACCATCTTTCGATTTCTTGAAAGAACGATTTTTCTATTCCCATCATCTTTACACATATCCTGAATCCAAAAAAACATATTTTAAAACTCTTCTACTACTGGAATATCGCACCAAACTAAGGACAATTGCCTCATAGTAACCCAGTTGACCACACTGATAACATCTAACTCCATGGCAGTCACTGTCCATACTTACACTCTGAGTCTGCCGTTCGCTAATAACATGCATCACTATCAAGTAATGCATAAGCCCCAATAATACTTCTATCATTGGGGTACAAAATCTCATTACAAGATTCTTTAGTCCATCCACCCAACTCCATGACATAGCCGAATTCGTGGTACCCGTAAATTTTCCTGTTTCGGGCCTTCTAACCAACCACTGACTATTACTAGAACTGAAATCATTACTCGGGGTACTGCCCCGCCACGCTCCAAAAGTTGTTATGGAGGAGCTACTACTAAATCAAACTCATTCACATTTCTTTCTACTGTGGAAGGATTCTCGTCCCTATGAGGTCGACGTTAACGAGTCATAGTACCAAGACCGAATTCAAGATCAGGTAACTGAACCGACTCAAAACTCGATAGGTATCTTATTGAAGTTTGAGAATTAATCCGATTAATTTAGGTTTGTTTACGTACGATATACGTGGGTATGATCGTTGGATGATCACCGAAGTTATTTAAGATGTTAAGATAATAATTTTGGGAGTATTGAACAGTTGGATTGTGAGAATTAGATCAATTGGTTAATCAAAGAATAATTATGATTTATGGTTCGATAAATTAGTTACGTTCGATCGATTTATTGAACCGACGATCTGACCGTTAGATTCGTTGCCGAGGGTGATGGATGATTAGATTTGTCGATAAGAAATTTCGTAGTGGAGTTGAGATTTGAGATTTATCAGTGGTTTAGCATTTTGAGAATTAGCTGTCGTTCGTCCAGGATAAACAGTTATTTTAATTCGTTTTGTCAGGAGGATGAGTCGAGCCACCGACCAAGGAGTTTTGTGCTAGGCGTGGCTTAGCCGCAATCTGTGAGTGGATTTTTGTTTTAAAATTAAATATGCATGCAATTTTATTTTCAAGAAAGATTTATTTCTCGCTTTACTTTTCAGTAAAAATATATTGAGTTTTGTGATATGTGCATCTCCAGTATTTGTTCTGGTTTATACACATGATAAATAAATTATGGATTTCTTTTCGGATTTGAATGTTTTATGCGAGATTTGAGGGTTAAGCGATCTTTGGTGAGATTTTCAGAGTTGTCAGTATTCAGAGTTGTCAATATTCAGTAATTCAGTAGTCAGCATTCCAGTTGTCAATATTCAGTAATTCAGTAGTCAGCATTCCAGTTGTCAATATTCAGTTGTCAGCATTCCAGTAATCAGTATCCAGTTATCTAGGGGGTAGTACCTCCTTGAGTTATTCATTTTCTAGGGAGTAGGGCCTTCCAGAATCACGTGCACGTGTCTGATTTGAGAACCTGGTAAGTCTACCGATAGTGAGGATGTCTGGGAGAGTGGTAGCACACCCAGACACCGTACGTTTTGATAATGCGTGCGGACCTACGGGGACCCAATCGGTAGTACTAACATGTGGATGTCTGGAGGGTGGTAGCACGCCAGACACCGTATGTCCTAGGTAGCCGGCATACGGCCTCATCGTAAGTCTTTCTGTCCGTCTGGGAGAGTGATAGCACGGGACTCCGTACAACCTGGGTAGCCAGCGTACGGATTCATCTTGGTTGTTCGACAGTATTTCCCTGGGAGAGTGGTAGCACGCCCAGAGTGTCGGTCGATCTGTTTTATCTGGGAGGATAGTAGCATGCCCAGGGATTGCACGGCCAGGGTAGATGGCGTATCGATTCACCACAAGCTTCCAGTTTAACTTTGGATCCTCGAGCTAGTTTCAGATTTTTGGATTAATTAATGAAATTATATTTTGAGATTGCAGAATTTAAAATGATGTTATGAGTAACAGTTTTTGGAACAGAGGATCTTGATATGATTTACTCGATTTACAGGACTTACCATATTCAGTTGAATTGCATGCTTGATTTTTTAAAGAAAGAAAGAATTGGAAAAGCATCCATTTTATATTTAAAAAGTTATCTCTTATTTTCACTTATTATTTTCGTCCACTCACGCGAACGTTAATTTTTTTTGTAAATGCTTTTCCCTGGGCCTTTCGGTTTTACGTTACCCAGTTTGCAGACTAATTGAGGTCGGGCCACATCTCGCAGACGAGGCATAGTGTTTCCATCGCTTCCTCAGTTTATTTGTAGGATTTTTGTCTATCCTACTTCTACATTTATCGCTGCTCTGATTTACCAAACTTACTTGTTTAAAAATGTATTTGGAGTTAGGTATTTTTGGGTTAGTGACCCTTGATCACTTTTATGTGATGGAGAATTGTTTTGTGTGGCAAGCAAGTAGGCTCGGGAGCTTGGTTGGGTTATGATTATTAGAAGTGTTAAATTGTTTTCACAGGTTTTGGGTAGTCCATTTTTAGGAGAGGTTATGTTGAATTTTCGGTATGATCTCTTCTAAGGTGGGCCCCACAGGGCCACCTCGGATTCCAGGGTGGAATCTGGGGCGGGTCCTGTCAGTTGTCCACTACGACTTCCACTATGACTTTCACTACATCATCCACCCATTGGCTACTGGGGATCCTCATCAACACATCAAGGATATCATCAAGAGCCAAAGAGAAGGAGATATCATCCATTGATCATTCCTCAACCTTTCTCTCTCTTCTACTTGTATTTAGAGCTTACATTTGCAATATGATGATGTATATCTTGATGGGTAGTGAATAGTTACTTTGTTGGGGACTAGGGTTATGTGCCCTAGTCCAATGTGACTATGTGAGACTTTGGTGATGAATAAATGCCTTTGTGATGAATGAATATGTGTGCTTTACCTATTTCAACATGTGTTGGTTGCTTGTTCTTAGAATTTACCACTTCTTTGGCATGTTAATCAATCTAATTTGATGATATTGTGTAAGCTTGGTAACCTTGTACAATCAAAGCAATTTGAAGCATATGTGATGAGTTATACTTGTTTGAGTTCTTAGTTTCGATACTTTACTGTAACGATCCGGACCCAATTTATGTAATTATTAGTTAATTTTACGATGAATTAGTGAAGATTTCAATTTAGAGTTTCGATACTTTTCATTTCGCTTAGAATTTGAATGAACTTTCTTCACGGAAGTTGCAGGGTACGTTAAACTGAGTTCGTAGACACGAAGTACCTTAAAACGGAGATCGTATGAAGAAGTTATGGTTCACGAAAGTCGGGTTTTTATTTTTGGAATGAGCTATTTTAGGAAACTTTCGAAAATGGAAGTTTCCATTTTGGTCAGTCCCTCTCTCTCTCTCCTCTCCCCCGCATCTCTCTCTCTCTCTCTCTACAGCACCGGCGACTTTGCCGGCCAATATCTCCCTATTCCGGCCACCATTTTACATGAGACTTATCCCATTTTCTTCATCTCTTTCTCCTCTTTAACCCCATAACAATTTCTTTCATCGAATTTCAATGTGTGAGGAGAAATCTAGGTGAGAAAAACAGAGTTTTTCGCGGTTACTGTTCACCGTTGGCAAACCCATTTTCCGGCCACCCCAGACCACAATATCTATTGGGTTTTGAAGTCCTCAACCCCGGCAACACGTTGGTACCCTTATTTTTCACTGATGACCACCGTAAGTGGCGGATCGAGCACGAAAAGTTTTGAGATTTCGGAACTTTCGACGACAATATCTCCAAATTCGTTGGGAATTGATCTTCGAGGTAGTTACTAAACTTGTTGGGTTTGTTGAGATGTACATACTAGTAAAATTTGGTAGCCATCGAAAGTGGTTGACCGGCGGCGCGCGACTGCGCGTGGCGGCGCATCCGGCCTCCATTGGAAGTGCATTTTTGCCCATTGGCCTTACAAACGTGTTAGTATCATACGAATTGCAATTGACTTTACAAACGTGTTAGTATCATACCCCGAAAATTGACTTTACAAACGTGTTAGTATCATACCCCGAAAATTTCGATACTTTTTTTATAAAATAGGTCGTGAAATTTGAAGTGAAATTGTGTGATTTCGTATTTTTAGAGGTTTTCGTCGTAAAACGATAATTACGGTGGTAATTATAAGTTACGAAAGGTTAAACAAGGTAACTTTCTATTTGTTGAGATTTTGGAGAAACTTCCTTCATGAAAGTTGTAGAGCTCGTCGAATCGAGTTCGTGGACATGTGGTACGTCAAAAACGGACATCGTATGAGTGAGTTATGAATTTCGGAAGTTTGAGGTGAAAAGAATTAAATTTATAATTCTTTTTCTTTGTCGGCACGATCTTGGCCATTGAATCTTAGAGATTCAATCTGGGCCGTCCATTCCTAATTAAGGATTAACTTAATTAATCTCTCTCTCTCTCTCTCTCTCTCTCTCTCTCTCTCTCATCCTCACGGCCACTCATGGCTTTTCCATCACCGGCCACCGCCGGATTACACCGCTCCCACCGGAGGGTGCAGCCCGGGCCACCGGACCTAACCCAACCGGTCCCATGCCGGAACACGCAGCGGTGTGCCGCCGTGCAACACCGAAAACGCACGGAATCGACCTCTCGTCGTTCGGCCACTTTACGGCCACCCCAGACCACCTAGCATACCGGGTTTTGAAGCCCTCAACCCCACGAACATGTTGGTGCCCTTGGTTTTCACCGAAAACCACCGTAGGCGGCGGATTGAGCTCGGGAAGTTTTTGGTTTCCAAAAAGTCAACGCCGATTCCGGCCACTTCCGCTTCGATCCAGACTTTGAGGTAGTTACTAAACTTGTTGGGCTTGTTGAGATGAACATTCTGGTAAAATTTGGTGTCAATCGGAGAACTTTTTCCGGCGACTGACCATCGCCGGCGGCGGCGCGTCCGGCCGGTCCAGGAGCAAGTCTTTGCTCCGTTGTGCGTAGTTCGTCGATACGAACAATTTTCGTGTTTTGAGTTTTGTGAAATTCAGTCGTTTGATCAATGATCAATTAAGCGATAGTTATGGATCGTTAGATCCGTGATGATCCGACCGTTGGATCAGCACCATTTTTGGATATGTTGTTAGGATGCTAGAAATAAGCATGCTGTTGGATTTTGGAAATTTTGGAGTTCGTGTGGGACCCGTTGATGAATAATTGACGTGGGACCCACGTTGACCGACGGTTGACTTTTGGTCAAATGGTCTCGATTAATAGTTCCGATGTCCTAGGTGACATTTGAGGAATATTTGTAACGTTTTGGAAGTGTATTATGCTAATTGGAAATTGCATAATCATAGGTGATTACGAAAGGTGTTGCGTACGTGCTTGTCGATTTCTGGTTTTTATTTGAAGACGCAGCAGGAATTAAAGATGAGTGAATCTCACGATGTTTTAGATGTGAATATTAATTCTCATCTGGGTTATTTGAAATGTGTGATATTTGTGAAAAATGCAAAATAATAATTTTATGAGTTTTGGAGTTTTTGGAAAACAATATTTTGAAATTATTCATTATGATTGTTTTTAATTGATGGTTTTTGTGGAAAACAATATTTTAAAAATATAATATTGTTTTGATGTATTTGAGAGTGTAAAAATGGTGTTCTGTAATTTATACAGTTTTCATCATTAATTTGAATGTGGGGTGTTTTGTGGATACGATTTATGTGTTGAATTACATTTTGAATCGTTTTGAGAATATGCCTTAAAATGTGGCATTTGTTAGATGTAAGGGTAAGAATACCTTTAAATGAGTTTTGACCCTTTGGGTTGAGGGACATGGTAACATTGGTCCATGGCAATGGGTGAAAAATGGTAGCCCATTCAGTTAGAGCTCTAGTCTGTCGCCTTAGTATTCCGAGGATGAATACGGTATTCATGAGTCCTAAAATGTGACGAGTGAATATTATTTTTTAAAATGAGAAGAAAAATAGTATTCTCACTTTTATTGTCTATTAAATGACATTGAGTATTGGGATGGAGATTTGTTGATTTTGGATGAGAATTTATATTGTTTAATATTCTGGATCACCCTGGTATTAACATACACGTTTATGGGACGTGTGGGGTTAAAATACGTGGTATGGGACGCGTAGGTTCAGTATATTCTATAATATAAATTTTTGGGATTGGGATTGGATTTGGAGATTTATGGAATTTCTTTTAAATCAAAAGAAATCAGTATTTTGGAAAAAAATGATTTGGTGTGAGTTGATTTGAGATTACTTCTTTAATAATTGAAGTAATTACTATTTTGATTTACAATTCTTGAAAAATATTGAATTGTATTTGGAGGTTTCAATGAGTCTTTTGAAAATAAAAGAATTTGGTCTTTGGGTAAATGTGTTCGTGTGAGTAAACTGGGGTCACTCATACCAGCTTCATAAGCTGACCGGGTTTGTTGATATAACCCGGTACACTATTCAACGGTGTAGGGGTTAATCGTGCAGGTTAGGTAAGCAGTGTAGCTTGAAGATTTGGTTGGTAAACCGTTATCGACCATAAGTGTCATTGTTAGACTTCCGCTGTTGTGTAATAAACTCTGGTGGTGTAATTACTTAATATTTTGTAATATCAATTTATTATGTAATTTATGATATGTAATATTTGACTCTAAAGAACGAGTCACTATTTACATATGTTGGGCATGGAGTATGTATTGTTGTACTTGAATTAAAAAGAAAAAAATTCTTGTGCATATTTGTATTTGATATTCCATGCTTCACGTCCCGAACCGGTTGTGTAATTAAGGGCAAAAATGCCTTATTATTTGTTTGGAAATTCGGGGCGTGACAGTTTGGTATCAGAGCAATGGAACGCTCTACGGGAATGAATGAGCTATGGAATGCTCTAGAGAAGTGTTGAGATAAGTTGAGTTGTGAGGTGAAGTTAGGGTTTAGAGCTTAGGTTTAGTTTAGGGTTTGGCGTTAGGTTCTTAGATTCATCCAAGTAATGGTTACTTCGTATGCTTAATAGCACACAGTATTTATCGAGTGATGGCCCGACCGCGGCGGATCCCCATCATGTGCTCTTCAGTGCTGTTGTGTTGTTAAGAATATAAAGTACAAATTACAATTCCTTAAATGATAGTCTACATGGCTACATTTTTAACTCTCTCAACAGTACCCTGGATCAAACGACAGACTTGATCCACTGACCCTTTCTTGTTCTTCAGCAACTCAGTAGAGATCTGTGTTGCTACCGTTACTAGACAACCAATGTATGGATTGTCTGAGATCCCTTCTGTTCTTCCAGCAGTAGGCATATCTGGTAGAATCGAAAAACCTGAAGTTAGGAACACAACAGTACCTAACTCACAACCACCTAGTAACTTCTGTACCGTTGACTGACTAATAGGGGCATAAATTACGTATGACCCTGTTGAATCAGTACAACCTTCTTGGAGTACGTAGGTGTCGTTCAATTGCAACAAGGAGACACAATTACGTGGATCTTGACCAGTTGTGATGTGTGCAATCTCCTGTACCGTTGTATCCAATGCTTGGTGGTCCCACTGGTTCCGAGTTTGTACGTCAGTGAAGAAGTCAAAGAGCTTTCTGTGAGAGACATGATGCTGGAATATTGCAGTTGCAGTTCGAGTAAGACCAGGAGGCTTATTCAGCCTATGCCAGATTTTGTTGGTGGAGACTCTTACCCCTGAACCCTTGAACTTGGTTTGCTCAGCTATCTTCCATTCATGAGCAGTAGAGTTGCCGATGTTTGTGCAAAAATCCGTCACTAATCTGCATGCCATCTGCAACAAGTTTCTTCTTCCTTCCACCGATGGTATGACACAAAAGTCTTGAGGTGGATAAGTGTCAGCCGCAGAATAATTGAACCGTTCTGCTTGCCTCTGAAGTATTTCTACCCATCGCCTTGCTCCAAAGGCTATGCCTGACTCCACTAGCGTTCGGTATGTTTGGTGCATGTTTTGATCCTGTACATCAACATGTTCCACCCATACGACACGAGAGCTGCCGTTGAATAAATCTTGGATTAAGCATCCGGATGGACGCTTCTTGCATTGAGATCTTAAGTGTGGACCCAGATTGGAGCTTAAACCGTCCACAGAGACATCAACTATTGCCCAACTTTGTTCTGTTTGTCGTTGGCAATAACGAACAAAGTGAGTGACACGAGTGGAGACAGATGGAGTGGTTACCTGGAACTCAGCAGTCATGACTTGGATGGTGTCGTGATAACTTTCAGTAGTCCCTGTTGACAAGACATCAAGGATACTCGCCCTTGAAATGATGCTACTGAACATGGTGGACCATTGGTCCACATCCATGAGGATATTCACGAGTATGACAGGACTGATGGGAATGGTGGCTGTGTAGCGAGAAGCTTCAGTTTGAAAGTTAGTGGGTGTAAGGTCTATACCATTAGTGAAGACCCTTTTGTACTCTGCTTCATTCAGGAACTCATGAAGTGTGACAGAGTTGGATTTGAGTGCAGAGATCCACAGTGGCGCAGCGGCAGATGCCATGATGATTAGCTCATCTCTGACCGACACAATGATTTGGGAAATCTTGGCTGTGTCTGCCACGACAGATGCTTGTTCAGGTTCTGAACGGATGATGTTGTCGGATTGTTGGTGTGTAGGAGAAATTGGAGTTGTGATTGTCATGAACTTCTGAACATCTCTCCTCATGCGAGACTTTTCCCTTGGACCGATGACTGCAGGAATTTGAAGACTCTCAGGCTGTGGGGTATTCTCTTCAATCCCAATTAGTAGCTCACTATTGGGAGTAACTCGTTGTCCGCAGTGGTTGCAGTTGATTCGGTTGAATGCAGCTTGGTACTGGCTAAGTTGAGCTTGAAGGTCATTGATTTTCTGTCTCAGCAGAAAATTTTGTTGACGAGTTGTTTGGGCATGCGTTTGGGGTCGATGCTTTATCAACCAGGCAGAGACTTGTACAAACGATAACCCAATCTGATCACCCAAATCTTGTCGTTGCTGAACAGTAGGCTTTGGAAATGCCTCGATGAATGCTTTCAGCGCTTGGACTTGATATTTGGTGAAGCTCTTCCTCAGTGGAATACGTTGGGATGGACCAGGTTCGACAGGTGGAGATGATACTTGTGGACTTGGGGCTACTTCAATGGCTTCGTCTTCTGCTAGAAGCATGTCTAGCATGTCGATATCGTTGTCGAATTCGATTGCTGGTGGAATTATTTCATCTAAGCCCTCAAAAAATTGGCTTTCAGTTGGATCAGATTGAAGTAATTCACTGAACGAATTTACTTTACGTGACATGTTTGAGTTTAGTGGGAATTGCTGAGAAGCTTGAGTGAAGAAGTCCTCTATGAAAGAGAAAAGAGGTTATGGCACTAATGGAAAGTGTCTGTTGGTGGTTGTGTAAAGAGATGAAAGAGTAAAGATGTTATAGCACTAATGGGAAGTATCTGTTAGTGGTAGTAAAGAGTGTTATTTATTGTTGGTGGATCATTTGAAAATTCAAAAGCAAAAGTGAGCGGCTGATTTACAGCTATTGATCTTGAAGATCTTGGAGATTGGGGAAGATTTTTTTTTCCGATGCATGAATTTTTCCTCATACAGTTGAGACCTCGCATCTTTTGAGGAATTAATTATGCGAAAGTTAAAGTAAAGGAGCGTTGTGACCACTGTTATTGGAAAACCGAGATTTAGTTGCTTAAATCTTGTGACTTTAGTATCGTGGTCGATACTTTTGAGTAATTGAGACAGATATGAGCTTTAATTATTCTTAGTGGGTTGCTGAGTGCACCGCACTCGCATTAAAGAAAGGTTTCCTTACGGTGAGAAATTTTGTCTTAAATACATGGGATAAGGAGTTGTGTTGCTTAACTCATATCTGTTATCAAACAACATCTCAAAATTTCTCTTGCAAAATGGTGAGCAAAGGAGAGTGCAGTAAGCGTTCTAAGAGTGCAGAGTGGAGTGAACTTCCGGTGGAGATCTGGAAGTACATATTCCAGTTGGTTGCTACCGCATCCCTGCAGAGCACAATGGAACTCCGTTGTGTCTCGAAGACTTTCAAGGAGTATGCCGATAGCTGGTCTACCTTGGCGGTGATCGACATGGATGGATTCGATGGTGGATCCAGACCCACTGGTTCTATAGAAGCGGATAGGCAAGTGCGTATCTTCGCAAACCGTTGCTGGGAAGCGAAGAACCCGGAGTCTCTCTTCCGATTGGGAATACGAGTACTTGTGGAGGCAGCGAACATACCTTTAGCCCTGGAGTACTTCGATGCGGCATGCAAACCAGGAACTTTGTATGGTGCACGTCCCAGTTTGGTGGTAGGTCATCATGTTGCGTTTTATGCAGCATGTATGATGAGGATGATATTGGGACCACGAGCCGAACAGCAGAAAATGGTGCATGAACTGTGTGAAGCCCTCGACTGGTGGAGAAGCGGATGGAACATCTACTACTGTAGAGAAGAAGTCGAACGGATGATGCATCAGGCCGAGTTTTGTCATGAGCATCTACTGTCTTTTTTTCCGTCGACTACTGTTTTCCTGCCCGCCGGTAAATGTCTTACTTGCGGTGAGTCAAGCTTTTGGCGTCCTTTTGGCCAGAACATGTGGGACGTGGATGGAGATAGGCATGCAGGTAGAGAATGTTGTGACACTTGCAAGTGTTTCGTGGAGGCAGCATATTTCTACCAGCTGATGATGTATGGAGTTCCGCATTATCCGGCCTCTTATCCAAAATGTCATTATTGGAGGTTTAAGGATGGCTTCTGGTAGTTAAAGCCCTGTGAGGCATTTTAATTTTTGTAGTTTGAGTGTTATGCAAGTGTATTGTAGTTTGTACCTTGTGGTGTGTTGTGAACTACCCGGTTTATTATTAAATAAATCATAGGATTTGGAAATTTAGGTTGTGAGAACCTTGTTGTGGTTTGATTTGTACTACCCGGTTATTAATGAATAAAATTCTGAGATTTGAAGTTGTGATAACCTTGGGTGTACTCTGCGTCCAAATTTCGGGACGAAATTTCTTTAAGGAGGGTAGACTGTAATACCCCGAAAATTTCGATACTTTTTTTATAAAATAGGTCGTGAAATTTGAAGTGAAATTGTGTGATTTCGTATTTTTAGAGGTTTTCGTCGTAAAACGATAATTACGGTGGTAATTATAAGTTACGAAAGGTTAAACAAGGTAACTTTCTATTTGTTGAGATTTTGGAGAAACTTCCTTCATGAAAGTTGTAGAGCTCGTCGAATCGAGTTCGTGGACATGTGGTACGTCAAAAACGGACATCGTATGAGTGAGTTATGAATTTCGGAAGTTTGAGGTGAAAAGAATTAAATTTATAATTCTTTTTCTTTGTCGGCACGATCTTGGCCATTGAATCTTAGAGATTCAATCTGGGCCGTCCATTCCTAATTAAGGATTAACTTAATTAATCTCTCTCTCTCTCTCTCTCTCTCTCTCTCTCTCTCTCTCCCCGCGCGGGAACACTCTCTCTCTCTCTCTCATCCTCACGGCCACTCATGGCTTTTCCATCACCGGCCACCGCCGGATTACACCGCCCCCACCGGAGGGTGCAGCCCGGGCCACCGGACCTAACCCAACCGGTCCCATGCCGGAACACGCAGCGGTGTGCCGCCGTGCAACACCGAAAACGCACGGAATCGACCTCTCGTCGTCCGGCCACTTTACGGCCACCCCAGACCACCTAGCATACCGGGTTTTGAAGCCCTCAACCCCAGGAACATGTTGGTGCCCTTGGTTTTCACCGAAAACCACCGTAGGCGGCGGATTGAGCTCGGGAAGTTTTTGGTTTCCAAAAAGTCAACGCCGATTCCGGCCACTTCCGCTTCGATCCAGACTTTGAGGTAGTTACTAAACTTGTTGGGCTTGTTGAGATGAACATTCTGGTAAAATTTGGTGTCAATCGGAGAACTTTTTCCGGCGACTGACCATCGCCGGCGGCGGCGCGTCCGGCCGGTCCAGGAGCAAGTCTTTGCTCCGTTGTGCTTAGTTCGTCGATACGAACAATTTTCGTGTTTTGAGTTTTGTGAAATTCAGTCGTTTGATCAATGATCAATTAAGCGATAGTTATGGATCGTTAGATCCGTGATGATCCGACCGTTGGATCATCACCATTTTTGGATATGTTGTTAGGATGCTAGAAATAAGCATGCTGTTGGATTTTGGAAATTTTGGAGTTCGTGTGGGACCCGTTGATGAATAATTGACGTGGGACCCACGTTGACCGACGGTTGACTTTTGGTCAAATGGTCTCGATTAATAGTTCCGATGTCCTAGGTGACATTTGAGGAATATTTGTAACGTTTTGGAAGTGTATTATGCTAATTGGAAATTGCATAATCATAGGTGATTACGAAAGGTGTTGCGTACGTGCTTGTCGATTTCTGGTTTTTATTTGAAGACGCAGCAGGAATTAAAGGTGAGTGAATCTCACGATGTTTTAGATGTGAATATTAATTCTCATCTGGGTTATTTGAAATGTGTGATATTTGTGAAAAATGCAAAATAATAATTTTATGAGTTTTGGAGTTTTTGGAAAACAATATTTTGAAATTATTCATTATGATTGTTTTTCATTGATGGTTTTTGTGGAAAACAATATTTTAAAAATATAATATTGTTTTGATGTATTTGAGAGTGTGAAAATGGTGTTCTGTAATTTATACAGTTTTCATCATTAATTTGAATGTGGGGTGTTTTGTGGATACGATTTATGTGTTGAATTACATTTTGAATCGTTTTGAGAATTTGCCTTAAAATGTGGCATTTGTTAGATGTAAGGGTAAGAATACCTTTAAATGAGTTTTGACCCTTTGGGTTGAGGGACATGGTAACATTGGTCCATGGCAATGGGTGAAAAATGGTAGTGATTCGTATGTGATTTGCATACAAATTAGGCCTCTAATCACTTTAGTAATGCTAATCCAAAGGCTATTTAGTGTCTCTAATCCTTGATTTGCACCATTGTAGGTGAATTGAGTATCGGACGGATATCGGGAGCGAAATGATGCAATTTGGGAGCTTTTGTGGATTTCCGGCTAAAGGACGAAAAGTCAACCCGAGGACCAAAAGTCAACTCGTGGTCAACCCCGACTTAGGAGCGTCAACGAGTCAACATGAAGTCCCGGAAGTGAGTTGCACAAGAATTCCGGAGTTTTGGTCAAAAGTCAACCTTTGGTCAACTCCGAAGGTCGCGGTCAAAGTCAAGGCAAAGTCAACCGTGTGACTCATCACCCACACAAGCCCAAAATTCAGCAAAGGACCACACTAGATATGGTGAGGTCACCCCTTGATTATTCCTCCCCTTTATTCCTTTGGAAGTTACCCCCTTGCCCTTCATTTAATCTATCTAGCCCTTAGATCTAACCCTAGCCCATCCTAGCCCTCCATTCTCCCCCTCATTTGCCTATATATAGCCTCATTTTCCAGATTTAGGTCATTCCCAATCAGCCCCAAAAGATCCCACATTCCCCTTCCCTTTTTCTCTCTTTTCCCTTCCCTTAGGGTTTGCCCACGAACCGTTCGTCGACCGGTCGACAGCAAGGGTCGAACGGTCGACTGGCGGCGGGTCAGCCTATATCTCCACCTTCCTCACCTCCTTTCATCCTGCACCCTTCACAAAAGTTGTTCACCACGACGTCTACCACTCATCCACCATCTTGGGCAGCTGGGGATCCTCACCAAATCGTCAAGATTCATCATCAAAGCCAAGGAGGAGCAAGAGAGCATCTATTGAGCATTCCTCATCCTTACTCTCTCTTTTTCTTATGTTTAAAGCTTTAATTTGTAAATTGATGATGTATATTGAGATGATTGGTGAGTAGTTACCTTTGTTGGGGACTAGGGTTGTGTGCCCTAGTCCAATGATGTGTATTTGAACCTCTTTTAATGATATGTGATGCAATCTTGATTCATGAGCATGTTTATATTCAAATTTCATATGTTAGATGCATGGGTTAGGGAATTCACCACTTTCTAGCTATGTTTCTAGCATTATCTTGATGTGAAATTGGTGGGTGGTGCCTCTAGTTTCATGGGCAATGGAATATAGCATGTGTTGTATGTTTGATTTGTGCTCATAGCCTTTTGATGCACTAGAGATCCTTGGTTGGACTCTAAGTGTGCCAATTGAGTTGATTATGGCCTTGGTTGGCATAGTCATACTTCTTATATCGTAATTGTTGTGCTCATAGCCTCTTGACACATTAGAGACCTTCGATTAGGCTTTAATTGTGCCAATTGAGTTGGTTTTAGTCCTAACCGGCATAACCATACTTTCTAGATGGGTTTCGATAGCACTCATAGCCTTTGGATTATTCCATTGAGTTCCTACAATGTAGGATATATCACATCGACCATATCATTGTGCTCATCGCCTTTGGATGTAATTAGAGACCTTTCTTTAGGCTCTAGCTACGCCCATTGAGTTGTCTCGACCCTTAGACCGGAGAGACATATCTTAGAATATATTTTAATGCCCTCATCGCCTCAAAGTGTTATTCCAAGAACCATGACATGGCTTGGATTGACACTAGAGAGTTCACCTTGACCCTATATGGTGAGAGTGATACATTCTCGATTAATTGGAATCATGAATCATAATTGCAAGCATCTCATTGTGGTTGTTCATTACATTGAAGTGGGCTAGTGTTAACCCTTAGTTCCCCATCACTCTATCTTTGCATTTCCTTTACTTGCATTTAGTTTATTTGGTTGTTTGCATCATTTATTTTCACACAAAACCACCTCACTACACACTTCGCACATTGTAAACACGCACTTCACCCACTCTATCCATCTCCTTATCACTCCATACTAGCTAGAGCACTCGCACACACGCTACCGAGAAGTCGGGGAGCCGTCAATCCTCCGTGGAACGACAACCCCCTTCTCTTCTACTACTCACCACTATTTCTGCACTAGTCAAAATGGCGCCGCTGCCGGGGATTGAGGTTAAATCCTTGATTTCTTGGTAGTTAGTCGGGTCTTTAGCTTTCTTTTTGTTTGAATCTCTTTGTCTATATTATGTTTGTTGTTTCACATGTGCTATTCACTCTTGAGTGAGACACATTAGGGGAGTGACGGGCCTTATATCCTAGTGATATATGTAAGACATGAGCACTCCTAATGTTATCACTTTCTAGTTAAAGTTCCTAATAAGTGCACATTTTATTTCATTCCATTTCTTGCATTAAGTTGTTTTCTATGCTTGTCTATATTGCATTCTTGTGTTTGTTTGCGTGTTAGTTGCTTGTTATTACTTGTTTTTGTGTTGATTTGGGTTCCCTAGCACTTCTAGGAACCTTGTTTGATTAGGTATAAAAGGAGAAAAGCACAAAAATATTGTTTCAGGGCATTTCACGAACGGTCGACCCTGTTTTTCGACCGTTCGACGGGAGTTCCCTGGACGTGGCTCGACCGGTCGACGCCTGTTGTCGAACGGTCGACTGGGAGCAACTTCCCTTACTTTGTTTCACTCACTCTTTGCTATCATTGCATATCTAACCTCTTACCTTTCTATTTCTTTCCTCAATTGTGATGCTTAACCACTATTTATTGTATTGTGAAGGTGCATGAACCTTGATTCAACCTCTTAGTTGGTTTCAATTCAAGCTAGGGGCTTTAGTGAGTGATCTACTTCACACATGGATAAATGGAGCCATCGGTGGGAAGAGCCTAGAAGATTTGAGCACCAAGATTATCGATATACCATGGACATGGTATCCCAACCACATCTTCAAGAGCAATCTTACCAAGACCATAGAAGATACCAATATGCAAGCCATGATTCCCACGACAATCTATATTTCTCTAATGATCATTGGAGTTCACATCATAGTTCTAATATATTTGGTGCACCACCGGACTTCCAACGACAAGCGCATGAGTATGAATCCAATGAGCCTAGCATGGCAGATCTTATGGCGACATTGATGAAAAGTCGAGCGAAATTTGAAGGTTCTTTACACAACACACTTGAGCAAGATCATGGTCTCGCAACTCTTCACTCAAGTAAGCTTTATGATTCCAATCCCTTACTTGTGCATAATGAGGATGATGTGCATACATATGGGGTCAAGAGGGAAGAAAATGTACCTCTTGGCCATTTGTGGAATGATAATATGCATAATCAATTTAATTATATGGAGGATGGGAACCGGGAGGAAGAAAATGTACTCCCGGGAAATAGATTGGAAGATGATGTGATTGTTGATGAAAGGAGTGAGGAGGAAGACATTTCACTTGGGAGAGTTCTTGGACACTTGGCATTGGATGATTATGAGCATAAAGATTATGAAAGGAGGAAACATGAGAGAACTTTGAGTAGAGGTACTTCTAGGCATGAGGAAGAGCCGACCATTATACAAGAGGGAGAGGCCATTATGGCTAGGGACCCCTCTTTGGCCGTGCACTCCTCTAGGGAGGCTTCTAGGCATGTCCCACCTTCGACATATGAGAGTGAGTCATCCATGGAGGAAGAAATGAGTGACAATGGGCATCAACAAGTGTGTTGCTACCATTTCATATCTGTCCCGGTACAGACCCCAAGACGGGTCAGGAGTAGCCCACCATCGCTGAACAGCCCACCTCTGGGCCCATTACAACTACTTACTCGGTAGGGATCCCCTACCGAGTGCACTGCCTTGACGACGCCCCAGCGGCCCAGGCAACGCCCCAGCGGCATCTACTTACTCGGTAGGGATCCCCTACCGAGTGCACTGCCTTGACAACGCCCCAGCGGCCCAGGCAACGCCCCAGCGGCATCTACTTACTCGGTAGGGATCCCCTACCGAGTGCACTGCTTTGACAACGCCCCAGCGGCATCTCTCCACTCGGTAGGGATCCCCTATCGAGCCCACTAGCAAAGCCCTGGCGGTACCCCAGCGGTACCAGCAATACCAGGCCGGGTGCACCGACAACAAGCCTTCCCCTCGGCCTTACAGGGACATCTCTCGACCCGGTACCGTGGAACACACAGTCCAGTCGGTACCGGCGCAGCCACCTGGCAGCACGTGCTCGTCCACTGCCTCGCGGATCGCACTAAAGAATGCCCATACCGCACTAGGCACCGCCGTCCCTCGACGCGCGTGTCGAGGTAGTGGAGTAATAGAGTATTCCCTCGTGTCATGGGATGTCCCCCACGCCAGGGAAGCTTGTCTCCGACCTCAACTCATATATAAGGAGTCTTCACTCCTTATTCGAGTAAGTTCTCTCCATTCCTAGAAACTCTGCTCAAATCCTCTCGGGACTAACTTGAGCGTCGGAGGGTCTTCGGTCGGTACACGCCGGCCTCCCCTGACCTCCTTTGCCCTTTCAGGTACTCAAGTGCACTCCAGGTGCGTCCCTACCGAGCAGCTGGGAAACGGTAGGAACAGTTTGGCGCCGTCTGTGGGAACAAATTTCCACCACTTAGTAACAAAAGCACCCTCACCCAGTGAGGTACTCTACCGGTCAAGCTATGACCAAATCAGCAGGTGATGGCTCACAACCCGCCAAGCAAAGTAAGAAGTCCAAGCAATCAAAGGACACAACGACTATTGCAGGTCTTGAGCCCCTCCACGAGGAAACACCGGCAGCAGTCCACTCCACCGAGTCGGAAACCCCTGAGTCCCACCAGATCGAATCTTCGATGATGGCCAAGCTTGAAGCCATGATCCGGGACCTCCAGGAGAGCAACGAGCGACTACGCCGCGACCAACTCGCGGCGCAAGAAGACAGTGCCCGAGAGATCGGCCTGCTCAGGGAGCGGCTTAGCCTCGAGCATACGCCCAATCACTCGGTCTCGACACAGCTAGGGACCGAGACCCCTCTCAAACCGGCAGAACGCTTGCCAGCCAAGCCAGGGCGTGTGACCAGTCACCCCCAACCGGCAGCATCGACGCCCAAGGTCTCGTTTCTCGATGCCGCGGGAGTGGTGCACTTCCCGGACGAAGACGGGACCGAGGATCACGTTGTGATACCAGTGAGCGCGCCCGCCATAGGTACCAGCTCAGGCACTGGAAACGGGGACACATTGGTCAACCTCTTCCGGGAGCTCAGCGACCGTCTCAGAAGGGTCGAGACCGGCGGTGCCAAAAGCGCACCCAGCCTCGGCATAGCAAAAAAGCCAGTAGGTCCATTCACCAGGAGGATCCATGAGCACAACCGGGACTTCAAGAGCCTGAAGATGGACTCCTATACCGGTAAAGAGGACCCAGTAATGCATGTGACCGCATTCCAATCCGCTTACAATGGCAAGGGCTATACTGACGAGGAGTGGTGCCACGCCTTCGTCAACACCTTGACTCAGGAGGCCATGCTGTGGTTCTATCAACTAGAACCGGAGTCCATAGACAGCTATGAGCAACTAGTCGAGGCTTTCACCACCGAGTACGCCACGAAGTCCAGCTTCTTCTATTCGGTGGGAGAACTTACCGGCTTCCAGCAAGCCAGCGGGGAGCGACT
>JARGGL010000123.1:0-27374 GCA_029955375.1 Rubus parviflorus | reverse complement strand
GGACTATTGGATTATAAAGAATTCATGGGGGAAGAACTGGGGAATGAGTGGCTATATGCACATGCTGCGCGATCATAGCAATCCCAAAGGGGTCTGCGGAATCAACATGTTGGCTTCATATCCAACAAAGACTGGGGAAAACCCTCCTCTTCCCCCGCCTTCCCCTCCTCCAGGTCCCACTAAATGTGATATCTTTTCCGAGTGTGGAGTAGGGGAAACCTGCTGTTGTGCGAAGACGTTTCTTGGAATATGCCTTTCTTGGAGATGCTGTGAGTTAGCCTCTGCAGTTTGTTGTAAGGATCGACGTCACTGTTGTCCCCATGATTATCCTATTTGTGATACAGAGAGGAACTTCTGCCTCCAGGTTTGTATGAGTCTTTCTTTTATTCAACTTAATATGAAGCTTGGTTTTTATTAATGTTGTTTGTTGTGGAGTCAAACTGATGTGTTCTCAGAACTGCATTGCGTGTTAATGCACTTCACATATCATAGTTTATGAGGTTGTTCGTCAATAGTGATCTTTGCACAAAGCTTCATCTTCAAACTCGGTGATTTGCTGTCCGTATGCACTTAGCATTATCATTGACATTTTGAGAAGTTACTATCTGACATCTGAATATTTGATACCTTTTAGTTGTAACCCATTTTGCTGATTTTAGATTTTACGAATTGAAAATGTATTTTACTTCAAATGAATAATAAAGCTGTGTTGTGGTTGCAGGCTAATGGGAATCTAACAATGAAAGCGAATGAGAGTAGAGGCAGTTTGGGGAAGTCAAGCCGGTGGAAAGCGAAGTTGTTCTAGTGGTAATGACCATATTTGTTGCCAGCGGATGAGATTCTTCTTCTGTAAATAACTTGGAAACAAAACAGTCCTGTTGTAAGCACCAAATTCATTGTTGAAATAATTCATTGAGTATGTCATACGAAATGTAATATCTTCCCAACTCAACATATATGAATAAAATTAAGAGTACCTCTGTTCTCGCTAGTATTTAGATGATGACGAACTTGTACCGGTTCCTGTGTGAGAAGTGAGATGCAGTATGAGACAGTCTTGCTTCTCCTTCATATTCATGCTTTTGCTACGAAAAGTTGCCATGCAAGATTACGAAGATCGGGTTTACAGTTGCAATCCTTTAGAATGAGTAAAGCTACTACAGCCCTAGGCCTAAAAGTCCCAGCAACAACACCATCCAGCAAGCCTAAAATAGATATGAGTGAAGAACATGACATTTGGCTATGGAAAATCTTACAATTCCTCTCTCTCTGAAACTTAAAGAATTTCCTTATTATAGTTCAATCATTTTAAAGAACACGACATTTTTAAAAATTGAAGAGATATGTCGAGCACCACAATCGGGGATACAAATTTATTTATTCTTTTAAAGTTGGAAGCGAGTTGCTTGATTTAATAATAATTTAAATTTAAAAAAATAAACATGGAATGACTTTTACCGACGAATATTTCGTCGGGAAAAGTTTTCACCCATTTATTTTAATTCCTTCAATAAAATCCAAAGAAAACGAGAAAATTGCCGATGGTTGGGCTATCTCCTAAGAACTTCATTTAGCTTTGATTTTTTTTTTTCATTCCTATTTTTTTTTGAAATTTGAAACTAGAAAATTTCCTTATTAAACACCACATGGTTCATCCGTTAATAAAATAGGTCGCTTGCTTCTTAGACTGTTACTCTTCTCTAAATTCAGCCCACTGGAGGAGAGTGAAGAAGCTGCTCTCAAGCACCGCAATCACAATTCAGTGAAATTCACAATGTCTTCTGCAACGTCGCCGTTCCAGCAGAGCCTGCTGCTCTCATCCGAAAGCGCTCCCAAACCAAAACGACGTCGAATAAAGGTTCCTCCTGAGGTCGTGCACCTCATTCTCTCTCTAGCTTCCCGCCCAAAAGGTTCGATAACAGAATCGGTTACATAACCATCAAGAAACCCCATTTCCAAGAAATCTTGTTCTCCAATTTAACTAAGAAAATTGTTATACAATTCAAAGTTTGCTTCTTTCTCCATAATTTCTAATTCAACGAAAAACCCAAAACCCCAAACCATCACAATGAACACCTCGTTGCTTTCTGTGATTCTCCTAAGGGCTAGTTTGGGATTGCTGGGACTTAAAAAAAAAACCGCTTTTAGAAAAATCAACTGTGAATTAAAGCAGCTTTTAGAAGTAACCTTTGGATTGCTTCTATATTCTGCTTCTACTGACCTGTAATTTTTAATTAAACCTGCTTTTTACTAATTTACCAAACATTTTAAGACCTTAAATTTTACGAAAAAGCTGATTTTTATAAAAGCAAAGCAATACCAAACTAGCCCTAACTCTTCTTCTCGTCTATAACCCTGGCCTCTCTTCTTCTTCTTCTTCTTCTTCTTCATCCCAACTGTTTGAAGCTTGGTGCAAACAGTACGGCAAGTCATACTCTTCCGCACAAGAAAAGCTCTACAGACTCGGTGTGTTCGAGAAAAACCTTGCCTTGATTACCCAACACAACGATTTGGGCAATTCTTCTTATACCCTTTCCCTCAATTCGTTTTCTGATCTGACCCAAAGTGAGTTCAAGGCCACTCGCTTAGGCTTCACCCCTATGTTTCTTACTCTTGAGCACAATTCTGAGCAAAAACCCAGTGACAGTGTAGCTCCTGATGTTCCTTCTTCAATAGATTGGAGGGAGCAAGGGGCTGTCACCAATGTTAAAGATCAAGGGAATTGTGGTATGTTGGTCTTTCTTCTCAATCTTTACACTTTTCAATTCCTAATTGTAGACTGTTTATCAGGCTAAAGATGCTGTCTTTATTAGCTTTATGCTTTGGTTTTCTTGTTTCTTGGTGATTTAAGTTTGCCTGAATTTTGGGTTTGTTAATGATCTGGGGTTGTCTTGGAGCCTTTACAGTTTTTCTTGAATCATTGGCTCATTGCACAACTCACTTGGCTTATGTTAGCGCCAAGAATTGAGAAGTTAAGGCAAATTAGTGAGCCATGGGATAATGTTTGATTGCCTTATTCAACGTACTGTGGTTGGTCTAATTCCATCAAGTCATTTTAAGTTTCTTTACTATCAGAGATAATGTTGAAAGAAGCTTGTCATCTCTAAGCACTCGTGTAATAATAATCGAGTATTGATCTCTTGATGGGCAATTCTTGTTTTGGATTGTATAGGTTCTTGTTGGGCGTTTGGGGCTACTGGTGCCATCGAAGGTATCAACAAGATTGTGACTGGATCACTTATCAGCCTCTCTGAACAAGAGTTGATTGATTGTTACAAAGATCACACAACTACAGGCTGCAGCGGAGGAGTAGTAAGTGGTGCATTTCAATTCATCATAGAAAACAAAGGAATTGACACTGATGAGGATTACCCGTATCTAGCTTGGGATGTGATGGTCTGCAATGAGGAAAAGGTATTTTCTTCTTTCTCTTCCCGCTGCCTCCACAATCAATCACTTCATTACTGGTTACTAAACGTTTTTTAGGGGTATCGTGCTTTGATTTCTTATACTTGCTAATTTGAGTTTACATTTTAGGTAAATAGGCATGTTGTGACCATCGATGCTTATAGATATGTGCGCCCAAATGATGAGGAACAACTACTACAAGCTGTGGCAAGGCAACCTGTCACTGC
This sequence comes from Rubus parviflorus, assembly GCA_029955375.1. NCBI lineage: Eukaryota > Viridiplantae > Streptophyta > Magnoliopsida > Rosales > Rosaceae > Rubus > Rubus parviflorus. Next base: position 23,739 of record JARGGL010000123.1, on the reverse strand, counting down.
AAGTATTGCTGGCAGTAGCTTTTTTTTTCAGTTCTACTCAAAGGTTTGTGTCAATGGTCTTAACTCTATGACATTAAATTCATTATTTATATTCATCAGATGTGTCAAGTTAACTCATTCATTTAATTTGTGTGATAGGGGATTTTCACCGGTTCATGTTCGACTTCTTTGGATCATGCTGTATTAATCGTAGGTTATGGTTCAGAAAAGGGAGTGGACTATTGGATTTTAAAGAATTCATGGGGCGAAAGGTGGGGAATGGATGGCTATATGCACCTGCTACGTGATCATGGAAATCGCAAAGGGCTCTGTGGTATCAACATGTTGGCTTCATATCCAATAAAGACTGGTGCAAATCCTCCTCTTCCCCCACCTCCTCCACCAGGTCCTGTGAGTTGTGATATCTTTTTGCAGTGTAATGGAGGGGAAACCTGCTGTTGTGGGATGTGGTTTCTTGGAATATGCCTTTCTTGGAGATGCTGTGAGGTAGACTCTGCTGTCTGTTGTAAGGATCTCCTTCACTGTTGCCCCCCTGACTATCCCATTTGTGATACAGAAAGGAAAATGTGCTTCGAGGTTTGTAAGAACCGTTTCTTATTCAACATTAGTCTGAACTATGAAGCTTGATTTCTTTTAGTCTTTTGTTTGTTCTGGAGTCACACTGATGCAAACTGAAAACTACATCACATCTCACTCCCATTGCGTGCTAAATTACTCCACCACATAGATTCCTCTATTATTGCGGTCGATTTAGTCCCTATGCACAAAGCTTTTATGTACAAACTCTGTTACTTGCTGGTCATCGTTGAGTTTTTGAGATATCACTGTCTACGTTCTCTATTGATTTTATTCATTTGCTAAAATAAAATTACCATCTGAATTTGATTCCTTTTAGTTTTAAGCTCTTTTGCTGAGTTTAAAGTTTCAAATTAATAGCGTAGAGTAATGAAGATATGATGTGGTTGCAGGCTAATGGGAACTTGACAACGAAAGTGCATAAGAGTAGAAGCATTGCTCGGAAATCAAGTACAGACAGTGTTGCTGGGAAGTCAAGGCAGTGGCGGAGACGACAGCCTCCCTTTATTGAGGATTGGATTCCACCTAGGCCTCCTAGCTCTGTTCAAGTGGTACTGACGGACGGTGAGTCATATTTCTTGCCAGGGAATAAATCTTCTGCTGATCACATCCAAATCGAATCAGTTTTAAATTTTTCATACACTATGTAAGGGATGTGCTAGGATTGTTCACTAAGATTGAATAGTTGATATGCAGCAGTACAGTAGTGTAGATTGTGATGGACATGTAAAATACGTCTACATTTTCATGCTTGCTATGCAAGATTAGAATGTGATATTACATCACCAATCATTCATTCCTTGATACTGTCAAACTATTATTAATGCCTTACACAGATGTTTAATGAATAGGCAACTTAGTTAATCAATTTACATACAGCAAGAAATTAAGTCTCAAGGGAAAGAAGGCTAAATAAGAATTTAAAAAAGAAAGGAGATCACTCCAAATATAATCTCATATCAGAATCTGAAGTCAGCGTCCACATCCATTGCCCAAGCAAATTTTTCGAGGAGAGCCTTGTTGAACATCTTCTCAATGGGAACTTCATGTCGCTTGCACCATGCAACAGTGATCCTAGGGTCAAGATAATTGACTTTTGATGTTTCCATTGCAACGTTTTTGTTGTCCTCTTTGTCCGCAATTTTCCTTTCAATGGTTTCGATCTTCTTTGTCGTTTGAGCCATCTTCTTCTCCAACGCTTCTGGGGTCAAGTTCCTCTTTTGTTTCCCGTCACCGTCTTTCGGTGGGGACTTTCCCTTTCTTGCTCTGATCAAATCTGTTTCCAGAGCTTCCATTACGCCTTTTAAGTCCTCAATCTTCTTGTTTAGCCTAGATATTTGCTCGCCGAAAGTCTTTGGTTCAGCACGCTGATGATTGCAAAGGATAGCAACCTGCTTGTTTGCATCTTTATAAACTTTGACTCTAGCTGAAACATCTCCCACTTCTTTAGTTTTCTCGTTCAACATGTTATCCAATGTGATTGATGCATTGTATGTACGGAACACTTTCGCGGTAAGGCCAGGCATCAGTTCCTTTAGATGTGCATTCAGTATATTCGTATCCAACTGATCAAAGAGCTTATCACCGCTACTTTTCCCATCCTGAAACTGCTTGATTGCGTCGTAAACAGGAAGCTCAACTTGATGGGTTTGGTGATATTTGATTGAATCTTTACCAAGAAAGTCCAACTCCAGCAAGTTAGGGGCAAGTGCTTTTACATTCTCTACTTTTAATGTGCAGCAGCCAACAGTATCAGCTTCTTCATCAACATCCTTCTCGTTCCCAGCCCTCAGCGCAAATCTGTCGATGAGATAAGTAGCTACTGCTATCTGCCGCTTTAAAATTGCACCATCTTCTTTACTAGGAATAGTAAAAGCCCTGGTGTATGCAGCCCTGATATCTTCTATGTAGTCTTTCAACTTCCTTGCTTTCTCATATTTCTCCTTGTCACTTTGACCCCTCAAGGAACTATTAGCTGCCAGATTTACATACTTGGTTTTCTCCTCAAAAATTGGATCGTCCCAGCAAGCTAACCACGAAACAGTATTGTCATGCCTTATTTCTTTCCAGGTTTCACCAGGAATGGGGCATCCGGGAATCGCGGCATTCTTTCCAATGTTGATTGTAACATCACTTGGACGAATCCGCCTTTTCAACCTTCCTGACTTTGGCTGCTCACCACGGCCTCGGAATAATCCAGGTGGTTCAACTCTGAAGTTCCCAACCGCCTCTTTTACACCATCAATAATAGCCCACTTATATGTCTCCTCTTGTTTCAATTTCTCCTCTCTCGCAGCCTTCTTCTCTTCTGTACTCATTTGTTTCTTCTTCTCCTTTTCTTGGCAACACCATTCATATATTGGTTGGAAATCACAGGCATCCAATTTCTGAATCACATGCTTCTTTCCAAGCAACTTGTGCCAATCCTTCCAGAAATTGTTTCTGAATCTTTGGTTCTTTGCATAATCTGTATCTTTCATCACGCCAAACATGGTTGCTACCTCTTCTTGTTCAGGAGTCAAGTCGACTGGCTTCCCATTATAAAGCATCTTTACCCCATGAGGCTTGTAAGGAGGAGGAAAAATGACCCCATTGTGAATTAAACTAGTCCAATACTTCTTCTGCCCATCATTAGATTCAGAACCAGGTTGATCCTTGGATAACCTATCTGGCTTTTTGCCCTTCTTGATAGTTTTTGAGGATGAACTGACTTTTGGTCCTTTTTGCTTTGGCTTGGGTGATGATTTTCTGAGATTTTTCATTCTCTGTGCAAGTATAATGTCGTCATTATCATCTACCTGTGGCTCTTCTTTGGTTGATACCTGCTTATTCTTTGAAGGGGGAAAAGAACCTGAAAGTTTTCGCCTTTTAACCGAGGACTGCTCAGAAAAATTGGCCTGATGATCTAGAGGCCTCTTAGAAGGAGCGTTCCCTCTGGCCTTTAAATGCCTTGATGTTAAAGGTTTATTATCATCCTCCTCCGAATCCGAATCTTCATCTTCTTCCTTGTTGGAGTCAGCCTCCATGAAGGCACACAACGGTTTTTCATCGTCAGAATCACTGTTCTCTTCGGCAGGAGTAGGATGTTCAATAGAGGGAGACGGCATGCTTTGTTCTGGCAACTGTTTAGACTGATGATGATAACTTGATACAGGTGATGAGATTGAGGCTTTTGCAAGTCCTATCTATAAAGTATAAATAGGTCGTATATTTTCACTTATTCGGCAACAAAAGAATTGGGATTGCAGCCTGTTAATCTTATACGACCTATTTATAGATAGGACTTACAAATACGGCAAATTTTATAAAGAGGACGTGAATCAGTAATATTAGGAAACCTTGTATGAATAGGAGTGGCGAATAAAAGATGGAGATTGCGATAGTCCTGAACCAGGCCTTAGTGATTCGACTTGTTTAACACACAAATATAAAGTTTGAAATATGTGCAAATTATAAACCGGCCAAACATGTAATTAGTTCTAAAAATCTAGAAGGAAAAAGAGAGCAAAATTCGAAATTTTACACAAGCAGCAGCATCCATATCATCCTTTATGGAGTGATTATGGAAATTGTGGTGTACAATTGGGCATTTGATTATTGATACCTCAATAACAGCGCCGCAAATCCGTCACAATTCACTGGAAATCGATCGATCACGAAGAGGATGACGACGACGGGAAAACGTCTTTGACCGCCGATGCGGCGGTCAAGTAATTGAGCGTGTTCCTCAGCGTCTCCTTCTCTCTCTTCAACCTCGCTGCCGTGTCCTCCAATTCGAGCAAGGCCTGCTGCTCCCTCGGCGCGCCTTCGAACGTGCTTCCCACGAAGAAGGAAAACGGCGTCGGAAACAGGTTCCTCCTCAGGTCCTGCACCTCCTTCTCCGGCTTCCCGCCGAGCCGGTTCGACAGCCGAATCACGTCCTTCATGTACGTTTCCACCTCGTTCGCCAATGTGTCCAGGTCCTCCTCGCCGTCGCCGGACGGCCGGTCCTCCAGCCACTTGACCTCCGCCACCAGGTAGGGTTTGGTCCGGACGAGGTCCGTCACTCGGAACCGCTCCTGGCCTTTGCATATTAGGAAGAATCGGTCGTCGACCAGGCGCTCGTGCTTGACGACCTCGCCAACGCAGCCGACGTCCGCCGTGCCGGAGACGGCGTCGCTGTAGATGACTCCAAATCGGAGATCGGTCTGGAGAAGGGAGTGCATCATCATCCGGTACCTGAATTCAAAGATCTGCAAGGGCAGAATTGCGCCGGGGAAAAGCACCAGAGGTAGCGGAAACAGCGGGAGCTCAACGACGTCGTCCGACTTGGGCTGATTGGTGTGGTGCCTCTCGGAGAAGGAAGAGGCGGAGCATTTGAGAGAAGCCGGTCTTTGGCGGCGGCCATGGCGGAACCGCGGAGATAAGAAATTAGGGTTTGGGTTTAGGGGATAGGGGATTGGATTGGGATTGAAGGTGGGTATATGGTGAAGAGAAGAAGAAGAAGATGGGGAGGGAATGAGCTGGGGAAGAGCCATTGCTAATTTGAGATTCTCTCTATACTGCCATTTAGTGAGAGAGAGCGAGTGTCTTACTGTTTCTTCTGATAATTTGGTTATTTTGAAAATTTCGGGAAAAATCTGGTGGTTTTGAACAAGCGGAGGGAGATGTGGATAATATGGTGGACTGAGATCCATCTTCAGATTGGTCTCATTTGGGAATTGTTTGGATGTGGTCTTTGGATTTTCCACGTGGAGTTGGGCCTCGTGGTGTGTGTTGTTCGGCCTGTCATTTTCGTCCCAACACAAAAATCTTCAACCCAAAGTTCATTTGTATTTTTTAGGTTAAGAGTGAATCAAAGGGAATTATTCTGATCCCCTAAGAGCATTTCTAATGGTTAGAGTTAAATCCAAGTGTCAAATCAATTATAGTACCTCCAAATGAACACTATTCATATAGGAAAACCGCCATCTCCAATGGTTAGGTGTAAAATCCAAGTGCTATAATAATTTTTTCCTCTCTCCTCCTCACCCTACATGCAATTAGGCCCCCCGAAAATTTATAGGTCTAGACTCAATTTGGATTTGAGTTTAGCACTTGAGAATTTGAGATAAGTCCAAACTAAATTTGGGTCTCAATTTTTACACCATTGGAGATGTCAAATATGGGTGCCAACCATTAGAGATGCCCTAATAATATTACATCACATTGAACCTACCTTGGTAATAGAGGCAGATACGTAACACGTCACGTGACGAATTTGCATACACGTTGCTTGCGTGGTTATTGCTTTTTGGGCTTTATAAAAGCGGTGAGCCCCATCTACACCGCGTGAATATATTCGTTGGGCTTTTGACCAATACTCCTATCTCAAATGGACCAAAGAGAAGAAAAGGAGTTAACGTCACTGACATATGGGTATGCGTCACCTAATGGCATTTCCGCAATAAAGTTGACATTTTGGTTAAGGTCGGCCATGGGCTATATATACCTTGCGCTTGATGCCATTTTACTCATCGCGAAAAAAATCGAGGCAGACACAGAATCACAAAACCTTCGAAACCAAGAAAAGAAAACAAGAGAATGGCCGCCGAAGATGGACAAGTCATCGCCTGCCACACTACTGAGGCTTGGGATGAACAGCTCAGGAAGGGAAACGAGACCAAGAAACTGGTATTCCTCAAATTCAATCACAAATATTTACTGGTTTTTTTTTTTAGTAAATTTTAATCTTTAAAATTGACTGGGTGGGTGTTGTTTGATATGTTTGCCTTTAAAGGATTAAATTTAGATTTTTTTTTTGGGAGGTTTTCTTGTTTTAGGATATTGAATTTGTGGCTACAAATTTAGGTTAAATTCTCTTGCAATCAAGAGCAGAATTGGGTTTATTGCATTTTCTGCTTACAATCCTTTTAAGTACAATGAATTTAGTCTGATTCTGCTTTGTAATTTGTATATGGCTTAAAAATCTGGGTTTATCGTGGTGGGCTGGGCTCTGGCCCCTCCCATATTTAAGAAAGGATTTTCTACATTGTTTGACCTAGCTGATTAACTTAATTACTCTATTATGTTGCCAATTAAATTAGTGTTGCCAATGTCAGATTTTCTACATGGTTTGACGTAGCGATTAAGTTAGGTCACTTTTTGGGAAATCAGGACTAGTTTTGGTAATTAAGAACAGGAATTTAGGTCGAGTTTTGTCCGACTCTGCTTTGTGATTTGTAAATGGCTTAAAACCCTTGTTTTAGGTTTTGTCCCTCTGATTTTATACTTTGCTCAACCCAAGTTACCTGACTCATTCGATTAAATTGAACTACATTAATGTGGTAATAGATTGTGGTGGATTTCACTGCTTCATGGTGCGGACCATGCCGTTTCATTGCTCCAATCCTGTCGGAGCTGGCCAGGAAGACCCCGGAGGTCACATTCCTGAAGGTGGACGTTGATGAGCTGAAGAATGTTGCAGAGGAATGGGCTGTGGAGGCAATGCCTACCTTCATTTTCCTCAAAGAAGGCAAGATTGTTGACAAGGTTGTCGGTGCTAAGAAAGACGAGCTGGTGCTCAAAGTAACCCAGCATGTTGCTGCTCCTGCAACTGCTTCTGCTTAATTTATATGTGGAGGGAATATGAACCTCCTGCTGCTGTAGTGCTTTACTCAGTGTGTATGTATATTGCTACCTCCAGTTTCCCTTGTTATGTGAAAGCATCAGTGAATGCTTTTGTTGCAATGTCCAGATTCTTCAGATGATATTCTAGCTATGCAATGTTTTTAATTTCAGTGGCCTCTCCTTTGCTGGTGCTTTAAGCAATTTCAGTTATGCTTCTTTCCTTGACATAAAAATTCGGATACAAGTTATTGCTTTGAGAAATTTATGACATCTCAAATTCAGTGGAAACTATTGCGAAACAACTCTCAACTAGCATCAATATCATAATTTTCATTCCATCTTTTGCTAAATTGACAAACAATGATCATGCTTTGAGTCATTTTCGTGTACAAATTTCGGAGCCATGTAATTGAACTTTGAGGCAAAAACACTTGCCTATACTTGACAAACTACTATACAGAAGCGTACTCCTGATAAATAATGATCAATAATATTGAAGAATCTTCAACTATGCCCTGAAGAATCTTAAAGGCTTTTCACCTTGTCACTGATCTCTTAAGTAGGTGGATCTTTGATGGATCCCCACCAAGTTCTTCAAAAACTACTAACAAATTTTGTGTAGGCTTTAACCAGGACCTAGGAACATGATACCTGCAAAAGAAAACCGAAAATCGTTTGATGACTCGAGAAGAATTCATCTTGGTCTTAAAAGTTCAGTAGTTTTATGAGGTATTACCATCGTTGAGTTGGTTGGCCACAGCCAAGTTGACACTTTGTCGACCGGTATGTCCCAGTGTAACTGCACGTACTACAGTCGCCCTTGGCAAAAGCCATCCAGTATCTTCCTATACTTTGCCCATTGATCCATACTTGACCCTTTCCCATGCTTCGCATGTCCAAAGCCAATGGTTCATCTCCTGCAGGTGCGTTGAAATAAGCCTGCACATTCAAAGCGCGAACGTTAAAACTAGCTTATACTAATTTTTACCACACTTCACTGTCTTGATATCCTTACCTTGTACCATTTCAAAGTCTGCTGGTTTCGGTTAGCTAGTGACACTCGGATCCAGTCAACGGATGAGGCTCCATTGGGAGAAACCAAATTCATTGCCTCTCCATTAAGGCCAACCTGTTTGGAAATATTTTTCTATGAGATTGAACGAACCCTCTGATAAAAAGAGTGTACCATATCAAGTGCCTAAAAAGATAGGGTGAGATTTTTGTCTGACCTTGTAGAACCACTTCTGCGATGTTAAGTCTTTCCTTCCCTGGCTAAGACCATCCAGAAAAACTGGACCTTGGATTCCGGTTTTCCATGTCTCGAAATGAAACCCAACATTCTTCAACAACAAAGCAAATAATTTATGAGTAACAGATATTACTAATGGGATTGATCATCTTCTACTGTATGTGTTCAATCTTACTGGTTGCATACTGGTTCAGCTTATGCTGCCCCAAATCTATGAGTCATAGAAAGAGCACTAACCGGTAGTCCAACAGCTATGCTGAGCAGTGCAATTTTATTTATTCCAGTGCGGAGGTTGACTGCCCCGGTAAATGTGAATTGCCTCTGCTCCCTAGTTCCGAAGGCAGACCCTGTAATGATGTTTAGATTTGAGTCAAGAGAGATGCAAAACTTGTAGCCTAAAAGTGATAGAGGAATATAGTTCCTGCTCCTGCTCACTTTTTGTGGGAGAACAAAAATCTTACAACATACCTGAAAACTGTCCATTGATGAAGACATGGACGGCATGACCTGCTGACTGCAGAGTAAGAGTCGGCCATTTTCCTCCATGGAGAAATGACTCCCATGAATTGATCTCAACACTAAATAACATATAAAGCAGGGAAAGTTATACTATGATCATTAATATATTTGGGGGAAAAAAGAAAAATTAGAGCAGAACTAGCAGGAAAATCAATATGGCACATGTTCAACCGATGACAATCTTTTCTTATTAAAACAAAAGATAGTGCAGCTGCTCACTTGGTCATGTACCACAGATAGTCACTAGTATCTCTAGTGACATTTATCTGCTCTAGAAGTCCAAAAGTTGAAATGCTTGACGTATCATGTAGAGAGGAAACATCTTCATCATAAGTCTCCCAATAAAGCAACCGACTGTGGGTTGGGGTCATCTGCACTCGTGAAGTTGGGACTCCCACCTTGATGACACGACAACATTGTATCAGTAACTTAAGAGAGATAGAGAGATTAAGAAGAGTGTGCACTGACCATCATAGTTTTGCAAATTGCTAAAAAATGAACGAAGATTGCATGAGTATGGCCCCGACATCGTTGCTTACCTTTGCAGTGTTAAATACTGCATTCCTGCAATCAGGTAGGATGCTAATGGACCAAGGAGGCAGATCATAGTGCATGTTATTAAAAGTCACCCTTGCAGCAGAATGTGGATGAAAGTTTGACAGAAAAGCTGCACAGCTTCTTGGTCCTGAATTGAATACATAAGCCTGCAAGATATATAACCATATGATAGGTTAGAGAGAAGGAAGTTTCCGACCAACAGAAAAAGTATGTACAGAAGAAGCCATACCTGCTGATAGGTTGCTAATGAAGTAACAGTAGGATCTGAAGAAACTAAAGCATGTTCACATAACTTAACAGCCCTATGAAGCTCCTTCAGATGACTATATTTAGGTTCTCTGATCAACCCTGAAAACAATAAGTGGTTAGTTCCAAGTTCCAACCGAGAGCTAAACATATGAACCAACATGCAATGTGTGCCAAGAAATTCTTCGAAGAATCATGCAGGATTTCCGGACTTTGAATTTACAAAATTATTGGCAAGTTGTAGTCTTTAGACCCTCTACCATATTCATCAATTGGAGCATCATAGTCATAACTTGTTGTAATGAATGGGCCTCCAGCAGTGCGTCCAAAGTTGGTACCTCCATGATACTGTCATAGACTATAAACAGTGAGACTCAAATTCTGAGCTGCACATTTTAGTTTTTGAAACTTGAATTGATTAACGAGGAAAAAACCGACCATGTAGTAATTAACATATGAGCCACCCTTCTGTATGAAGCGAGCAACTGCAAATGCCAGATCTTGAACAGGTCGGTGGTGAATTGTGCCGCCAAACTCAGAAAACCTAATCATTTTTGTTGTGTTGGCAGATATCAGAAGACTAGACAATGAGTCAACTTCAGAGGTAAAGGTAGAGATCACACTTACCAGCCACTCCAAGCCTCAGTCCACAAAGTAGGCTTGTAAGGTTTGTTGGGAGTGAAACCGTCACAGTAAAAACCATTACATGCATTTATCTGTTACCAAGATATAAGTAGATCAAACCCAGAGTTTGAAATCTAATCTTCCATCAAATGCAAATTTTACTATTGAATAAATGCATTAATCAATTGGGTAAATTTGGTACGTGAAAACTGTAAAGAAGTAGATAGCTGACCATAGGGTCTGGGGCATCGTCTTCCTTGCACATCACCCATGGGACTCCGGTGTTCAATCCAACGGCCATTTTGGCAGCCCAGTCTAAGTAGTTATGACCAGCAGCTCCATATGCCTTGCTTTCTGGCCCATACTCATTCTCAATCTGCATAATACACACAAAATTAGACTAAGAAATCAAACAAATTCATGAAATTTACCAGAAAGAACTCAATTATATCAATAATCTGTTTACCTGAGAAAGGATTATGGGGCCACCTTGTGATGCAAACAACCTTTCATTTTTCATCATCTGGACAACTTTCTGGGTAAACCCTTGCATTGCCATCTTCAAACCAAAAAAAATAAAAAGGTAAATCTTTAAAATTTCAAATCCACATTGAATCTTGAAAAATCAAAGGGAATAGAATAGAGGAAGAAATACCTTGAATGGCCCATTGTCTGTTCTGAAGCTGATACCGGGAACATATTTCAGCCAAACAGGAAATCCTCTGTGTCAAATCAAGGACTCAAAATAAGAGATTTGAAAATAAGTCCAGCAAAAATAAAAAAGAGAAACAGAAGGCCAGCACTGTACCCAAAATTCCATTCTGCACAAACATATGGTCCAATGCGCAGATGAAGGTAGAGCCCTGCTTTCTGTACTGTCCTTATGAACCGTACAAGATCGTATCTCCCCTCAAAATAGTACTGAAAAACAAAATCAAATTAACAAAAAAAAAACAACTAAATTTTCAAAATTGAAACTTGGTCAGAAAGTGGAGATCCAGAATAATAGTACATTGCCAGGAGAAGGTTCATGACCATTCCAGAAAACATAGGTGTCAATCACATCCAAGCCTCCATCTTTAGCTTTCTGTATAAGACCTTCCCACATCTGCACCAATTAATTTAATACACCCCACCATTTCAGTATTCACACAGAAAATGCCACCCAAATTACGAAAGAACCAGAGAGAAATGCCACCCACTTCAGGGGTGCTTCGGGGATAGTGAATTGAGCCGGACATGAGTAGTCTTCTCCGGCCATTGATGAGAATGGCCTTGTTGTCGTAGGTGACAGTGGTGCACTGGATCAGCTCGGAACCCAAAAACAAGGCCACCACCAAGTACAAACTTAAGAGCATGGAAACCGAGTGAGTTTCCATTTGAGAATATTATTATTATGTGAAATGACAGCTTTAATGGTGGAAAGGCAAAGTGAGAGAGAAGAAGATCTGAGCTTTCTGATCTATAGCTCTGCAACTCTGCAGAAGCTGACAGCAACAACTGGGTGGGTACTGCTACTACCAAGTACCAACTATATAAATAAACAAATACTCGATCTGCTCCATAGTACGTTTTTGTTGTAAATTTTAAATTGACTGATAGATTGATAGTCCAACAAAATCTTAACCTGAGTTGAAATCAGTGACTCTAAGCATTGTTTGAAGTTTGAAGTTTGAAGTTTGAAGTGACTAAACATGAATCAGTGTTCAAATCCTAGTGGGTGGGAAAATGATGATCACATATTCACATGCCATTATGCTCCTAGAACCATGTAAAACAAGCTCTCGTGCTTTCCATGCGCGTACCGTATAATGTATTAGGTTTGAAAATGGAGCCCATTCGATTGTGCTCTTTGCCTTTCGTTGTCCCATTCAATTATTAAATCATAATTAATTCCTATCTCTGATGGCCATGTGATATGCTTGAGCAATATTAATTAGCTAACAAATTCTTTTCTTTATGCATTATATCCGGCCTTAACCAAAGTCACCTTCGAAATTGATAATATTAATATTTGAATATTGTTTGAGATCTCAAATTTAATTTTTGTATCAAATAATATAGTATTCGACATATCGAATATCATATCATCAATTCTAACATAATAATTTTTGACATCATATATGATATATAACATTAGATAACACGATCGATACAAAAATTTAAAATCTGTAACACTATTCTTGATAATTTCATTTTATATCATGTACCCCCACAAATATTGAAAAGGCAAAAAGGGCAGGGTTGGATAAGAAGCAAGGACACTAAAACAGCGATTGCATTGATGTTCAAGTCTTTGGACAATGGTCCACTCCTTTTAGACTATTTGATGATCAGTTTCCTTCATCTTCACTCATTGTTGTTCATTTAGTGCGGCCGGCGAGAGCACCTACCCTAATGTTTAAGGCACTATGGTCCTAGTAACAGGTGGAGATTGGGCAATCCATGAAAACTCTCTAGTGGTTTTTTTGTATGATTTCAATAACGCAAGCAATAATTCTCTTCTTCAGTCGGTATTTTTTTACGCAAGGCCATGTGCTAAAAATTAATTTCTATTTTTACTTGAATCTGAAGCATGAAATCATAGAGGCAAGAAGACAGTGATGACTAATGTTTTTCAATTAGATAACCTTTATTATTTATTTATTTAGAGAAAGAAGATAACCTGTATTTATGTAAAACGCTTAAACAAACTTATGGGTAATATTTGGTAAACATGTTAGTATAAAGTGAGATTTGATACCTTCAAATCAGACCAATCATCATCACCATTTCATAGAAAAAAGTCAGCACTTTGAAATTATTGATAGAAGCTGTCATCACCAAAGATTAAAAAAAAAAGGACAAAAAGATGATGCAGATACAGACTTATTAGTCAAAAAATCAAAAGAAAAGAAAAAAAGTAGAAGAAAGATGAGAAATGATGTACTGGAGTTTGAAGACATAAACAGTGGAAGTTTAAGTTCACATCATTCTTTAAGAAACTACATGGGGTCCCAATTACCCTTCTATTTTTTGGTTAAAACTTAAAGCACAAGTTTAAAAATGTTAAATAAAGGGAATTAAGATATCATTGAACGATGGGTTAGGAGCGTGTAACGGGCCACTGTTCATGGCCGTCTGTTTCACCCTACTTAATAGTGGGTCCCACTTGAATGTGCTAAGCTAGATCTCCGTTCCGTTTACGTCGGTGCGGATTCATTTCAGATGCACAGTCCGAGATTTTGACAGTCTACAATGGTTTTAGTTACCTTTATGCATTGCTTGAGGCCCGAATTGAAGTAAGGCCCGAACTGGAAGTGAAGATTGGGTTGGGCTGAAAATGATGATAACAGAACTGCAATTCGTCAGAACCCATTTTCATATCTGTTTTGACGAGGAGAAAAATTAATAAGCCAGGGCTCGGCCCAACATTGAAATATCCAAGCCTGCAAGCTTGGGCCCAATTGTCTTCAAATTAACCGTCATTAGGTTTCAGTTACGCATATAAAGGCCGAGGACTCTGGTCACACTACAATTTAGACAAACCGGTGCGGCCGAGAGAGCAATTCTAGAGCGTCGCTGCTGCTGCACAATCTCGGAGGACCTTTGTGAGTCTTCTTCTTGAGGTATCTATTAGTCCCTCTTTTCTTTTCTCTCTTTGTAAATAATATAAATGGACTGGCTTTCTCTATCTCATAGCTTTTGTGATGTGAAAAAATACGAATAGTTGTTCAATTATGTAACTTTGATCTCAAAGTGAACTGGATCACCACTAGCCGTAGACATAATCCTTGTTTAAATTTGAGGGGCTGAAAATGTTGCCTATTAGGTGTATGTGGAAATGTCCGAGTGATACCACCATGTTTGAATTTGAGGGTTTGCCTTTCGGCTCGTTATTTTGTAGGTGTTTGTGATCGAATATGTCTGAGTGGCACCACCATTACTACCCGGAATACGAACCGGACCTGGACTATTACATCAACGGTCCATCAAGGGAACCCCAGAAATTTAATGGCAAAGGCGATTTCAGGCTTTGGGAAGTAGAGGTATGTGATATCCTTGGCTATGAGGACGTCGCTGAAGCTTTGGATGGGAAACCAGACCGTATGAATCAACAAGAGTGGAAGGTGTTTGATGAAAAAGCTTGCTCTATTCTTCGCTTCTATTTGTCCAAAGAGGTCCAGAACAAAGTGGTGGCAGAGAAGTCATCCAAGGATATTTTGGAGAAACTTGAGAGGCTTTATTTGAAGAAGGACTCATTCATCGAGAGGATCACTCTCAGAAAGCAGCTTTACAAGTTGAGGATGGATGAGAGCACTACTAGTTTGCGGGACCATCTTGAGGAGTTTAACAGGAGGGTCTTGGAACTGTCTGAGTTTGATGTGAATCTGAGTGAGGAAGACAGGGTTTCCATTCTCCTTGCATCGCTTCCTGACAAGTATAATCATTTGGTGATGGGCATGCTGTATGCCAAGGACAGTTTAGTCTGTTATGAAGTCGAAGAAATGCTCCTCTTCAACGAGAATAGGAATGCCGAAGCTAAAGCTGGAGTGACAAACACTTCCTCTGGGTCTTCCAAGTCAAGAAATCATAGGGTAGTCGAGTGTTTTTACTGTCATGAAATCGGACATGTTCGGAATCACTGTCCCAAACTGGAGCTGAAGAAGCAAAGGGCAGATAGGAGAGGAATATGAATCTCTAAAGCATGCATGCTCAGTTGGGTACGTTGAATGCGTCTGGCTTGGCTAATTTCTAATGGGGATTATGAATACATTTTACTTAATTTCCTTGGATTATTAATATTCCAAACATTATGATGGAAGTTTTCAATTTTCATGATACTTCAAATTGAAGGTTAGTTACTTGTTTTGATATAGGAGGCTGTGATTTAGTTTCTTATTTTGAAATCGATACATATGATGGGAAGAACAATTTGAGGACATGGCAACGTAAAGCGAGGAATATCCTAGCCCGGGAGGGATTAGCAGATGTACGTTTTGGATGGGAAACCCTCTACGTACTTTGGAGGAAGAGAAAGTGTACGTTATAACTAGCTAGCATGCACACAATCCTGGATTGATTTAAACTAGCTAGCTAGACTGTGGACAAAAACTGTGGTCAATATATTGGAAATTGAAGATTCTTAATTGGCGGCCGTATCTAGTAAAGCAAACCAGTACCAACAGTAAGAAGAACATTAATTATTCCAGCTAATTAAGCAATTCTGAAAGGAACGATGGAGTGATTGACCACTATGATCGATATGCCATCACCAGCGAGAAAAGTCTAAATTAAGTAGGAATATTAATTATAGATTTTCAGGTTACGTACGTGTACGTGTACGTGTCTAAATTATATCCTCGTTATGATATGCCATCATCAGAAAAGCTTCCTATATTCGCAGATCGATCAGAGTAAATCTGTCTCCCAATTCATTTTTATTGGAAGTAATGCTCAAAATGAAGCTACTGTATATATAGGCCAGCGTACTTAATTAGTGGATCGAGACCGTCACAAATGCTTCCTATTTTGTCTGTATGAAGGCCATACAGGATTTGATGCTTTAACTTTGAACCCTTTCGCTCCATAGTGGAAAACAGAATTAGCTTCTTCTCCACAGTTCCAAGCTACCTATTTTATTATTGTACGTTGTCTTAATCCTATCACCCTTTATGCTCATATAAATTCATCATTCACATCCTTGCTCTCAATATTAATTTCAGCTACCTAGCATTCAATTCATTCATTCACATTTCTCTGCTCACCTTAGCTCGATCTCCATCTCTTTCGGTGATCACTATTCTGAAATGGTAACTAGTTACCATACGTCGTCCTTAAATTGTGATTCATATATTATTTATGTTAACTTCCAACTGAAAAATTAGAGTACTAGCTAATTGGACATTACCTAATGTTGTCACAGAGTACTTTTGAGGAATCGGAGAAAAAAGCGGTATCAGTCGGGCCATGGGGAGGCCAACACGGGCTCATGTGGGATGACGGAGTTTATTCTACGGTGAGGCAGTTGGTGATAGCTCATGGATCTGGGATTGACTCCATCCAGATTGAGTATGATATCAAAGGGACTTCATTTTGGTCAGACAAGCATGGTGGAAATGGAGGCTGGAAAACAGACAAGGTTAGCTCTCTAGTTAGTTATGACATAAAAGTTACCTACCTACCTAGCTAGGTATAATACTTGACTTACAAATTTACTTCTGCAGGTGAAGCTTGACTATCCAGAGGAATTTTTTACTTCGATTCATGGATATTATGGTAAAATAAGTGAATGGGGGACGGTCTCAGTCCGATCACTTACTTTCAAGAGCAACATAAGAGTTTATGGACCCTTTGGAATTGAACAAGGAACCTATTTTTCACTTCCAGTGACAACTGGAAACAAAATTGTTGGGTTTCATGGAAAGTCTAGCTGGTATGTTGATGCAATAGGAGCTTACCTCAAGCCTATTCAGAATGATCAAAACCACTTCTCAAAGCTAGCTATGGTTCACACACAGTACAGTTATATGACTGGTGGTACTGACAATCTTGCTGGCTACTCAGTCCTCCAAAACTGTGACGTGTTTTTTGCCATAAGACCCAAGAATGACTCATCCACCACTACTAACCCTGCTACGTTGCCCACCAAGCTCTCTAGGCAATTTTCTAATTCTGGAGATTTTAGTGATGGTGTAATCAAACACAAGGTAAGACAGTCTCTTTTGTAGATCATTTTTTTTTCCTGTTTCTTCAATTTTAACTTTGTATTTTTTTATTATCAATTTTAACTTTGTAACATGATCAAATTAAATTCCTAATTTCAGACTCCGAGTATCGAGAGAGTGCCTTCAAAAGTTGAAGGGGTGGTGACATATGGTCCCTGGGGAGGGAGTGGTGGTTTTGCATTTGATGATGGTGTTTATTCAGGTATTCGACAAATCAAGTTGTCCAGAAATATTGGAGTTGTGTATATAAAGGTTGAGTATGATCGCGACGGTGAAGCTGTATGGGGAGCCAAACATGGAGGAACTGGAGGATATAAAAGTGACAGGGTCAGTTAATTAATTGTTATACTAGTCTCTCAATTTCAAGTATGACTTGCACATGCAGTTATATATGTATGTTGTTTTTACATGTACATTACCAATTCTATTGCAGATAATTTTTGATTATCCGCACGAAATCTTGACTCACATCACAGGAACATTTGGTCCTGCAATGGGTATGGGGCCTAATGTGATCAAGTCGCTGAGCTTCCACACAACGAAGAAGAAGCACGGGCCATATGGAGAAGAACAAGGAACCCCATTCAGCACTAAGCTCAAAGAAGGCAAGATTGTTGGAATTCATGGGAGGACAGGTTTGTTCTTAGATGCTATTGGAGTACATGCCATTGAAGGAAAGGTCATGGTAGAGACTACCGAGACATCACCACCCCTGGCCCTCACAAATTCTCCTCATAATGCCATCACCGAAATCGTCCCAAAGGAGCCTGCAGGCGCCATTACTGAGATAGATCATGCTCACTGGTCTAGTAAACTAGTACGCACAAACAAAGGACCAGTTGAAGAGGTAAGCGCATCCAACCCAAAACTAATTGACAGCGGAGTAATTAAGGTTGCTTGTTATGTAAGTAATTATGTTTTTTTTTTTGGGCAGGTTGCTTGTGGGGTCATAAAAGAACCGGCCCCATGTGGACCGGGGCCTTGGGGTGGAGAGGGAGGAAGAGCATGGGATGATGGAGTGTTTACGGGGATCAGGCAGATACATTTGACAAGATCAGCAGAAGGCATCTGCTCAATGCAGATTGAGTATGATCGAAGTGGTCAGTTCATTTGGTCTGTTAAGCACGGAGGCAATGGAGGAACTGCCCCACATCGAGTACGTACATAATCCTAGCTTGTTCCTTAATTATCACCATATATATATTATCTTCGTTGTTCGATCATCAAAGGATTAATTGAGGTCTAATTGGGATTGTTTAATATTTTGCAGATAAGATTGGAGTATCCACATGAAGTACTGTCTCGTATAGCAGGGTATTATGGTTGCATTAGTAAAGATGAGCGACCTCAGATTATAAAGTCACTGACTTTCTATACAAGTAGAGGCAAGTATGGTCCATTTGGAGAAGAAGTTGGAACCTATTTCACTTCGACTACGACAGAGGGCAAGGTGGTTGGCTTCCATGGCAGGAGCAGCTTGTATTTGGATGCCGTCGGAGTTCATATGCAGCATTGGCTTGGAAGCACTCAGAAGACCTCCAAGTCTTATCTCTTCAAGAAATTCTGACGCTGTCAGCAATATCTTCACAAAGCTGGAAATAAATAAGTGTTTTAGTCATCATGATAAACATTTGCTTTGAATCCTAACAAGTTGTACCATTTTTATAGTTCCCTTGCAGAATAATATATACCAATGCCTGATTACATTTGCTTGATTCATAAGAAGTTGTACCATTTCTATAGTTCTAGTTTTGCAGAACATTGGATGAAAAAAATTTGGTTTTGGTTTTGCAAAAAGATTCCGTTGCCGGGACTTGAACCCGGGTCTTTCGGGTGAGAGCCGAATATCCTGACCAACTAGACTACAACGGACTTGTTAATAAAGTTTATGCACAATTTATATATATCTTATAATACTAGGTCGTTTATCCCGTACTCCCACGTGGCTAGATACTATTGGGAAACCTCTCTTCCATCATAATCCATTACCCGCTGAGTTCCATACTCTGCAATCTCCGACTCTCTCCAGCCATGAACTGAAAAACGAAAGCTTTATACTTTGAGCTTTCAACAATGGAGAATTTTACTCTGCCATGCAAATCAAACCCTGTCATTCTTATAATACCCTCCAAAATAGGCAACCCATCAGAATTCTCACCAAAACCCACAATCTCTTTCTCCAGAAAAACCAAAACCCGCCCAAATCCAGTCACAGACCATTTAAATTACCTCTGCAAGAATGGCCAGTTCACCGAGGCCATCGCCGTTCTTGACTCCATTGCCCAAAGTGGGTCCAAGGTAACACCCACTACTTACATGAACATACTTCAATCTTGTATTGATGTCAATTCTATTCAATTGGGTCGGAAGCTCCATGAGCGCATTGATATAGTTGAGAAAGTAAACCCATTTGTTGAGACTAAGTTGGTTAGCATGTATGCGAAATGCGGGTTCTTGAAAGATGCACGCAAGGTGTTCAATGAAATGCGTGAGAGAAATTTGTACACTTGGTCGGCCATGATTGGTGCGTGTCTTAGAGACCGAAGGTGGAATGAGGTAGTAGAGCTTTTCTTCTTGATGGTGAGAGATGGAGTTTTGCCTGATTACTTTCTGTTTCCGAAGGTGTTGCAGGCCTGTGGGCATTGTTGCAATTTGGAGGCCACGAAATTGATACATTCCATGGTGATCCGGTGTAGTTTGACTAGTTCTATTCATGTCAACAATTCAATACTAGCTGTGTACGCAAAGTGTGGCAAGTTGAAGTGTGCAAGGAGGTTTTTTGAGAAAATGGATGAGAGGGATGGGGTGAGTTGGAATACAATTATATCTGGTCATTGCCAGAATGGTGAGAATGAAGAAGCTCGTCGGCTGATTGATGCAATGATCAAACAAGGGATGGAACCGGGTTTGGTAACTTGGAATATATTGATTGCGAGTTTTAACAAGTCAGGGCAGTGTGATGTTGCGATGGAATTGATGAAGAAGATGGAGAACTGTGGGATCACTCCTGATGTGTATACTTGGACTTCTATGGTCTCGGGGTTTGCACAAAACAACAGGACAAATCAGGCATTGGATTTGTGGAAGAAGATGCTTTTGTCCGGGGTAAAACCAAATGGCATTACTATTGCCAGTGCAATCTCAACTTGCACATCTTTAAGATCACTGAACAAAGGGTTGGAAATTTATTCTTTCGCTATAAAGATGGGTCTCATTGATGACGTACTTGTTGGAAATTCACTTATCGACATGTTCTCCAAGTGTGGGGACCTGGAAGCTGCCGAGCAAGTCTTCTCTATGATCTCAGAGAAAGATGTCTACACTTGGAACTCCATGATTGGAGGATATTGCCAAGCTAGGTACTGTGGTAAGGCCTATGAACTGTTCATGAAGATGCAGGAATCAGATGTACGTCCTAATGCTATCACATATAATGTGATGATCACGGGATACATTCATAATGGAGATGCAGATCAAGCGCTGGATCTCTTCCAAATGATGGAACAAGATGGGAAAGTTAAGCGGAATACAGCATCGTGGAACTCTCTTGTTGCTGGTTATGCGCAACTTGGGGAAATAAACAAGGCACTTAGGATATTCAGGCAGATGCAGGCCTTCAGTATTAGCCCCAATTCAGTTACTATGTTGAGTATCCTACCTGCTTGTGCGAGTTTAGTTGCCATGAAAAAGGTGAAAGAGATCCATGGTAGTGTATTTCGAAGATTTTTGGAGTCTGAAGTCCCTGTTACAAATTCCTTAATCGACACATATGCAAAATCAGGAAACATAGAGTATTCAAGAATCATATTTGATAGAATGTCATCCAAAGATATCATCACCTGGAACTCAGCAATTTCTGGTTATGTTTTACATGGTCGTCCAGATGTTGCACTTGATCTTTTTGACCAGATGAAGAATTTGGGGCTCAAACCAAATAGAGGTACCTTTGCGAGTGTACTATATGCATACAGTCTTGCTGGAATGGTAAACGAGGGGACACAAGCTCTTTCTAGCATCAGTGAAGAATATCAAATAATACCTGGTCTAGAACATTATTCAGCTATGGTAGATCTATATGGACGTTCGGGTAGGCTTCAAGAAGCAATGGGGTTTATTGAAGATATGCCAATAGAACCAGACTCCTCTGTTTGGGCTGCCTTACTCACAGCATGTAGGATTCATGGGAACCTTGGCTTGGCAATTCATGCAGGGGAGCGCTTACTTGACTTGGAACCAGGGAATGTTTTGATTCAACAGTTAATGTTACAGGCATATGCATTATCTGGGAAGCCTGAGGATACCTCAAAATTGAGAAGGTTTGGAAAAGAGAATGCAACAATAAAGAGATCTCTTGGCCAGTGCTGGATGGAAGTCAACAACACCGTGCATACATTTATTGCAGGTGATAGGTCGAAATTATGCTCAAAGTATGTAAGCTCGTGGTTACAAGACATAGCAGAAAAAGCAAAGGGACGTGATTTTCGTTGTGGGCTTGGTGTTGAGGAAGAAGAGGAGGGTATTAGCATGGTCCACAGTGAAAAACTTGCACTTGCTTTTGCCCTCATTGGCTCCCCATCTGTACCCAAAAGTATCAGGATAGTAAAAGATCTGAGAATGTGTGGAGATTGCCACAGGACAGCTAAATATATATCTATGGCTTTTGGATGTGATATATATTTAAGTGACTCAAAGTCCTTGCACCATTTTAGTAATGGGCTTTGTTCTTGTGGGGATTATTGGTAGAGAAGACATAGAATGCGGAAGTTGTAACGATTGGTTTGGCTTGAAACATGGTCTTGTTGAAGGGATCTTGCCATGTTCTGCAGGTGAATTTCCCTAATGTGATTTTTTCTTTCTTCAGCCCCACTTAACCTTTTGTCTATCATGTACCCAATTGATTATTGCTGAAAACATAGTTACTAATTTATTTTCCGTGTATATGCATAGTTTCATACCACTACTAGTGAACATGGGGTCACGCAAAATAGAGATTGATATTTGCACTCGGAAGCTACTGACAAAGATATGTGTGTCTAAACTTCCTGCATTTTGTTCATAGGTACGGTGCAATTCCTCCCACTTTTCTATTCTATTAATTCCAATGTTACCGACCATATCACCATAGAACAGTTAGTTCTGTTGCTTGGAAGTACTTTTAAAAAAAAAAAGTGCTTTTAGTTTTGGGGAAATAGTATGTGAATTTTTCCATGTGATCAGGTTATTCTTAAAGAACATTTTGATTTTTGTTCCTTTTGTTTTCTTAATATTCATCCAAGTTGAAAATTGATTTGTGTTGGCATCTCACTAGTTGGTTCCATATGGGCAGGTAATATGTATGTTAACCTAATCCATGGATGCTGGAATAGCATTTTAAGATTGGATATATTCGAGGCATGGAACTTCTTTTCACAGAATAAAGTAAGTTTGTTTCTGCTGTCTAGGTTCTCTCTTTTCGGGTCAATATTGGAGCTTGGAATCAGGTTCATATATTATTGACGTCCACTTATTGTAAATGATAATTTCCTCTATATAACCTTCCTAGGTATGCGATTTAATTTGCAATACAATTGCACAAACCCTCCAGCTCCAAACGTCTTCATTGGGTGCTCTGCTTGATAATATGCCTCGTGAAAAGAAGTACGTACTCTGGTGTTTTGCTACCAGAACCAGACGCCTGGACTAACCTGCAGTGACCAAGAATAGTGAAGCATCAACTTATGTAAGAAGTAGACACGAGCTGAGAAATTAGCGTTTCTAATCCATGCCACCTTTTCCTTCTTTTTTTTATGTGGTTGTGGGATTCGTGGATCAATCTTTGTATTACAATATATATCCTGTGGTTTTGGACCCCCTCATATTTCAACATTGTTGACATGCATTTGTTTACTTGTTCAGAACAGCAACAGACAGCTTTAGCAATAGCATAGTTATTACACCTCAAAGTTATGGTGAAAGACCCCAAAAGTTGCGTCTTGCCGGCAATGTCGACAAATGTGGTGGTTTGTGTTTAGGACGTTAATTTCGTGACTACGGCACACGGCCGATAACAAGGAATAAACTTGTTCTACTGAGTTGGCTCGATCTGGATCTGGTTAAAATTTCTCAAGTATTTGGAACAACATATATATGTCTGTTGCAAGTTTTGTTTTTCTTGTTTAAATCTCAAGGAGAATTCCAAATAAAGTACGTGTGATGATGTGTCACTTAATTTGGTAGCTTAGACATATCTAAGTGATCGTGATCATATATATATGTTTAGAGGTGGTATCAGATGCTGTATGATTAGTACAAATATATATATATATGGATAAATGATGCCAACTAATTTAGAGCAAGAAAAGAAATGAAGAAAATGGGACCTATATACAGTATTATATAACTTAACTTGTGTTGTGGGCAATTCCAGGAACAACTGATCGAATGCAACTAATATTAACAATTAATTAATAAAATGGATCAGCTGGGGCGATCTCTGGTACTGCTAGCTAGCTAGGGCAGAGTATTGGCCCCAAATGATGGACCAAGATTCTGTGCTAGATTTTATTCCTGTAGCTTTAATTAGCTATCTTTAATTTGCATGGGGAACGCAGAAATTCTCAACTTTAATTTATTTTATATATGGAAATGCTATCTGCTTAATGCCTATATATATTCAATTATATATTCATGCAG
>JARGGL010000121.1:0-27808 GCA_029955375.1 Rubus parviflorus | reverse complement strand
GTGCAATTCTTATTCTCTGCATTGATTTACAAAAAGAAGGGGTGAAAAACTGATGAAAGGTATAAATAAAACCTGAAATACAAACATGTGAGCGTATTCCGCACCATACCTGATGGAAATCAAACTCCGGATCTTCAGCTTTGGAGAATCCATAAACATGTATCATTGGCAAGGTAAATTCTTCATCCTTGGATCTATCTCTTAAAATTCCCCGAAATGCATCTGTACATATGGACAAAATCAGAGAGACAGTTAGTGTAAGTTATTCATAACAATCAGACTGACTTTAACAACTTTAGAAACCAACTGATTTACAGTTCACTACTCTTTCACACAGTGTAGAAAAATAGCTGCCAAGACCTAAGTTGTCCCTTCCCTATGTTCTCGAAGAAGGTTCTCGAAGAAGGTTCTCTAAAATCTAAATGAGGCAAAACCAGAGTCTAACGAACAGTAACAGATTGACCCAACTTGCCCAAATGTGATGAATCCCCGAAGAACCAGGTGAACACTCTATCTAGTATTACATAATTACTGAGTTTACCTGTATCACTAATTGCATTTGCACAAGCGCAAACACAAATAACAGAATCATAAAGAAAGCAATTGTAAATTTTATTGTTACTAAAAAAGATTTATCACATGTTAATTAAGTATAAACGAGAAATTACACAAATTTAATGGATGAATTTACTTGTTAGCAAAAGGGAAGAAGTCCAAATCACCTAGATACTCTGCAGCATCCTTGGGCAAATTCATCACCACTTGTGTAATGGATTTAGCTTTATCACTTGCAAACAAGGCGCTAATGAACCTCCTTCCATCCATATTAAAGACCTAGTCGGTAGTAAACAGATAATTAATATGAAGCAAATCATTTCCTTGTTCACATAAAACATCCTTTGGAAAAATGCAAAGAAAAAAAGTTACCACTGACGAAAGGGGTTTAGGAATGCTACTGCCTATGTAGTCTACGATGCTAAAGTCACCCCTTAAATCAGAGAAATATAATAACGAAGAAGTTTAAATTGATTCAGGGAGATCTACAAACAACACTCCAAAGAAGAGAGAGAGTGAAACAATTTCGTACAGATAATAGTTACCCAACTCAGGCAATCTAATGTTAAGAAAGATTGTGACTGTAGGGTTTGTTATTTTGCTTTTTATCAACCACAACTAATTAATAGCAGCTTGTAATCCAAGCAACAAAGGAGAATTTTAATTAACTTTCACAATAAAATCAGTTCTTTTCTCAATAGACTTTCACAAATAAACCCATAAGTCTTGCCTCATTAATCAAGTTATAACTCATCACATTCTGGGAAACTTATACTCGTGATTGTTTGATACAATCAAGCTCATGCTGTGCTTTGTTATTCACGTAATCTCTGTTCCAGAGAAATAATTGTTTTGTAGCATTGTACTTCTCAATTCCCATGATTTCTCTTTCAATCAAAACAACAAAAACAACATTGTCATTATATACTACTGCAATGAATTCTTTCATACCTTAATCTTCCTATCAAGTTTGTTGAGACCACTATTTCCTTGCAGATATTCAACAGCGTAGGGATTCAAATCATTGGCATAAACTCGTTTTACAATCTTTGCTGCAGAGATAGCTATTGGACCAACTCCAGAGAAAACATCACCTGTCAATAGCAAAAAAATATGACTGCATGAAACTAAGCAGCTCAAATTGATACTTTAAAATTGTATTATCACCTGAGATGAGAAAGTGATGCGGGAGCCAAGTCATATTATATAAACTAAGTTCATCCATTTACCCATCACAATACAATCAAGAGCTTGTCCTTAATTATAAAATAAATGCATTTCACTAATGCAATTTTAGGTTATGTCTTTTGATTTTCTTATGTTATAATGTTCAATTTATTAAGTGTCATCAGTTATGTCTTTCAGAATTCCTAAGAGCATTAGTTTGATGGTTATTAATGATAAATGTAATGGCTCTATAAAAAGGGCGACTTCGTAACATTTGAAGGGGAAGTGAGTAGTAAAACAAAACTCGTTGAGTTTTTCTGCTCGTGTGTGATATATGAAGTAACTTGGAGAGATTCCAAGACACCTTTGGTGTGATGCCAAAGGCCGGTGTGAGGCCGGAATTTTTTTAATTTCTGTCTATGAGTGATTCCTAAAACCCTACCGGTGTGAAGCTGGTAGTTTCTATCCCTTTCCAAATTTTATTCCTTCGTTCTACATCAGAAAGCAAAATACAATTCTCTGCAATAACAATGCCCTATTTAACACAGGATATTATTACCTGATTAAAATGTTCAGCTCTAGGTAATTATTAGAGTATTATCACTGCAGGGATCTCTGTCTCAGGTAGAGCATTTTTCTTATGTTTTCTTTAAGTTTCAGGGATACAGCATATAAGTAACTGTAAACATATGTATAATGAGGCCAAGATGAACACATACACACAACATCATTGCGGGTAAAGCTTTTCAAAAGCCTTTGTCTTTCTGTTGCTAGCCTGGAATTCCAATACCTGCATTCAAGAACATAAGAATGTGATCTTGGCCAGTCATTCATTTTAATATACAACAGCTTTGTTGCTGACAGCAAAAGGAATGAGGAAAAGCAAAAGACAAACCATAAGATGCACATTTTGGTTTTTCTCATAAGGAACCGAAAAAAAAAAATACAACAGAGGATAAGGAGTCCTCTGTAAAACATCAAGGCCAACGAGAAACCACTACAAGCCAGATCTAACACAAGGAATCCTCCGTTCGTCGACAATTATGAATTTCATGAAATGATAGTCAGCTTTATCTATATATAGAACTCCAAAGTACCAAGTAAAACTCTCCCCCTAGAATCTGAAACAAAACCAACTTTGGTGTAGACTACTCATGCGATAGCTCAGAGCTCATTGGTGGTGACAACATCATGACCCCAACTATCTTGACCATGTCCATGGACACTCAAGCACTATGAAATAATAAAGTCCAGACATGGAGGTCAAGAGAATTTTTATTATCAAAATAGCCACTCACAGTACGTCATTAACATAATTAACACAGAAACTTATCAGTTTACTGCACTATTAAAAAAAAGAAAAAGGATTCAAACCATTTGCCAAGGAACATACACTGTTGCTAGGTCAACCTGAAATCGCAACCCATTCTCGACTACTTTTGTCACAAGCGAATGATTCCCAGCTAATACCTCAAGCTGCATTGTTCTGTAGTCATTTTGAATGGCATCAATTTTATTTACAACTGTCTGAATCTTTGGCTTATTTTTATCAAGAACCACCTGTAAATGGAACGTAATTTCCGTCCCTTATTAATTAATACAGCAGTTGTGTAGCAAATTGTTGAAATGTTAATTATAATTACATTCTAGAATTGAGTACCTTAGCTATAAACTTTCTGTAAGGTAAATGTTCATCTCTCAGGTTTAGGTGTGCAATATGGCCGACTGTTTCAAAGGCCGACGGAACAATCATACCTTCGGGCAGCAAAGCCTCCAATATCTGCCATAACAGTTAAAACCATGGATATTATAACCTTTCAGAAGGTCCAAGGGCATCAAGCTTATTCAATGAACACGTTTAACTGACAAAACCCATTCCTTCAACAAAAAGCTGAAAATAACCAGTGCATGATTTAAAAGCCAAGTGAGGAAAGAATTTGGCTACTAGATCTTTTTAATCTGTTTTCAGAGTTCAACTTGGTTTGGTGGATAGATGAACGATAATGTACCCCATGAGATGGAAGTAAAGTTTGAAGAAGAAAATGAAAATGGCAAGATAAGATAGCATGGACTAAATAAACACACCTAAGAAATCGTTGTTTGAAATACCTCATTCATCTGCCAGTAATCATAAAAAAGAGTCAGTTTGCATCTCACAAGCTCAATAGTAGGCCTCATGCTTTTCGCGGTAGTTTCCTTCATCGCAGCCTATAAAGGACAGGGAACGAACATTAGATCATAGAATGATAGTGTCACAAACCAATGGAATATAAGGTCTTCAATGAAAACGGTCATGTGATGGCAGTAATGCACCCTAAAGAGAAAATCTTTGGCATGCAAGAAATTGGTTAAATGTGTATACCCATGCCAGGTAGATACAAGACAATTAGCACTAGTTCTGTGTTCCAGATGAAACCCTGATCCTGCATACTTCTCCAGATATGAGTATATGACATGTCTCAATTTTCACCCAAAAGCTATTATAGATTAAAAGGAAATTTCCTTTAGTAATACCCCAAAACATAAAACCCAAGATGGGGAGGTTTTTCCACCATAAAAGATTTACAACTCCTTCAAACGGGGCAGGTTAACTCTGTAAAGTAGATTTTAGCAGAGGCTGAGCCCCAAACTCATTGTCCAAAAGCATTTTCATGGTAGAATGAAGTTTTGCAACACCTTGCAAGTTCAGCAAATAGTTTATATGTCGTAACAATCAAGAAAAAGAAGTTTAACTTAAACACTTCCATATGGAACAAACTATCCAAGAGCATGCTTCGCAATTTTTGGATCATGAGTCAGTCACATTATGCAATGTAAGAATCTTTCTCTTATACAAAGCCTACCAAAACTGTAGTATTGTTCAGCTACTTTACAACAAAAACTAAAAATTGGTGACAGAAATTCATAGATAGTTAAGCACATTAGTAATGAAACAAAACCTGGATTGCCTGAGGCAACTCCTCCAGGCATTTGTCCCCGTAGCGTTCGTCCAAGAGCAACAACCGCGTGGAACCCCTCCATTTATTCCTGCCCTGAAATTCATCCCCCAACAAACCCTTTAAGTCTTCTCCTTCTTCTTCTTCTTCAACCTCCAGCACAGAAAACTCACCCTTCCGATTCCTCTTCTTCCCTTCATTATCTTCCTCATTCCTCCTCTTTTTTTTCCTCTGGTTCGGCCTCGACATCTTCGCAAGGTTCCGAAAATTCACATACCCCCGCGAATCGAATGTCTTCGCAAGCTTTTCTCTGTAAAGCACGGGACTCAAGGGCTCGCCGTCGCCCTCGGATTTCCCGTACACGCGGCGATTCAGCGAAACAAGAGCGTCTTCCTCGTCGCTCTGGTTAGCGAGAAGCTCGACCAGCTCGTCTTCCACTTCGTCTCCGGGGACTCTGCCGATGTTGCGAACGCGAGGCCAGTTCAGCAAGTGGCCGCGGAGCCGGCTCTCGAGGGCAAAACAGTCTTTTGCAGGGACTCGGAGCGCCGCGATGTTGAAAACCCTACGGAAGCTTTCTTCATCGATTAGATTTTCTTCCTTTTCTTCTTCAATTGCTTGCTGCTGCTGGCCCTTGTTGAGGGGAGAGTGAGAAATGGGAATTGGGGGCTTGGTGCCCTTGTGGAGGGAGGGTCCATAGGAGTGGTTTGGGTCTGAAATTTGGGGTTGGGTGGAGGTGGAGAAGGAGAGGGAGAGGATGAGGAACCTTTTGGGGAGCGAGGGTATTTTGGGGAAGAGTATTTTTGAGTGGAGAGTGAAGAGGGGAAGATAGTGAGGTCTGAGGAAGAGCTTGGTGACCATAATCGCTCTGGGTTGTTGATTGGGTTTTGCCCGGGAAATCAACACCCCATAACGGAATCGAGGGTTTAAGATCTTGTGCTGCGCACGTGTTGGTGTCTTGTTCTGATTTTTCAAACAAGACATGAGCCCAATCCATTTGATCGAGCCCAATACGCCTTCAGCTACCCGAGCCCAGACATAGTCCAACCGCTAATCCGCGAACGCAATCACTCAACCGAAAACGGGAGTAGTGGACCCCACTTGGCACTTGCTCCGTATGAACTGGGTAGACCGAAGCCCATTACATGTAGAGGGCAACATTGTTGACCGACTACTGCGAGGCCTGCGGCAATTATCCCCCGGAAAATTTCGCTCTAGGTTGTCATACTTAGACCTGGCAAACGGGCGGGTTTTGCGGGTTACGGGCGGGTTATTAACGGATTGGGTTGTTAACGGGTTTACTCATTATAACTCGTTAACTTAACGGGTTGTTACCGGTTAACCCGATGGGTTGGCGTGTTGCCCATTGGAACCCGTTAAAATCCGTTAACAAAAAATTAATTTTTTTAATTTTATTTATTATGTTCAAACCCATAGCAAACGAAACTTAATTATCAAATAAAATTAAACTAAAACTGTATTAAGAAGCAGTGTAGCACCCGTTGACCAAGTTGATAATTATGAAGTTACTTGGAATTCAACCCGTTAATTATCAACATGATAGTAGCTTCTGAAGGTTCCTTCCAAGTAGGCCAAGAACATGTTAAATCAAGCTAAGAACCAAAACAGAGCTATCAATTGTTGTATTATTCATCTTAATAAGCTAATAATAGATTCAATCGTAATTAATGATCAACGGATCTGGTAAAAGCAATCAGAATTGATGAAGATCAGACCGCATTAGTCTAACACGTAGTCGCCGATGGCCATGCCGCCGGTGAAGCCAGTTCAGACTTGAACACTCCGTACGTGAGGTTCTGTATGGGTAAGTGAGAGCTCGGGTGGATCGGGTGGACTTTGATGAACGGCGTCAGAGGTATGCTGTGAAGGGCGACGTTTCTTAGTTGAAAGCTTCGAGAGAAATGAAGTAGTCAAGCGGAGGCCGGAGGGAAGAGGGAAGAAGAAAGATCTGAATGAGGTGTGATAATAATACTCATTTCCTTAACGGGTGATAACGGTTCCGTTGGTTAACACGATATCCGCCCGTTAATTAACGGGTTGTTGACGGGTTAACAATTTTCAACCCAATATCTTAACGGGCGGTGGCGGATGGGCTAAAATCGTGCGGGTTTTGGGCGGTTAACGGTTTAGTAACCCATTTGCCAGGCCTAGTCATACTCATGCAGATACTCAAGGGAGAAATTATTATATAGTGCAGGACCACCACGTGTATCATGGTCCGAGCTAATGTGATTGGTTCACATGGAAAGTAATTTTTTTTTTCCCACATTAAGCTCTGCAAAGATGTCGTAATCTGGTGAAGACCACCACTTGGCAATACCACGTGATAGTCCAACACCACAGAATAATTACTCTACTCAAGGAAGCAAGGAGTGGAGAGAAAGGGGTGGTCTTTTTGGAACTGAAAACCGACAAACTGCACCGAACTAACAAAAAATAACCGAAATCGAACCGAACTGACGCTTGCAATGCGGTTTTCAGTTAGTGCTTTTGATAAACCGACAAAAACCGAATCGAACCAAAATATAATTAATTAGTTAAAATTTATATTTTTATTATAGGAGGTTAATTCCTATTAATTTTTAATTTCTATTATTGACTCTCAAGGAGTACAATAGTTCAATTCCTACATGCATTTGATTTTTTATCGCTACTTTTAATTTATTTGAGTTGTAACTTAATTTTAATTGTAGTTTTATTTGCTTATTATTATTTTTTATTTCTTGTAGATTTAAGATATAGAGTAAGTTATAATATATTTTCAATTTCTCTTATCTTGTTGGCATTTCAATGCATGTTCTTCGGTTCACATTAAAATTGTAGACATTGATGTTGTTTGGTTAATTACTAATTATGTAAAATAAAATTTGAATAAGCAAATTTTTTTGATAGAAATAGGGGTCAAATCATTAAAATTAATTGAAACCGAATTGAACCCAAACCGATATATATGCTAGTTAACCAAATTTTCGGTGCGATTTTGGTTAGTACTCAAAAAGTCAACCGATGGAACCGAGTCCACCCCTTATAGAATGGAAGAAAGGGAGCAATCCATCAGCTTCTTCTAGCTTACTTTGAATGCTTACTAAGTTAGGTAGGCATCAAATCTTGACATTTATCATCTAATCATGGAATAGTGGTAAAGGAAGGTAACAAGTATCCATGCAATTGTGCTTTTAACCCTTATTGATTTAAGACTTACTTTGGCATCATAATTTTTTTTGTTTTTTGTTTTTGTTTTGTGTTTTGTGCGTATGTGCTTTTTCAAGTGGAAGGAAAGAGATTATATGTTGGATAATCTCTTTCCCGAAATTTTATAAATTATAATCCAAATTTTCTATTGATATGTCAATTTGTTCAGCCCACTTTAAGATAAGTGAATACATTAATGGTATGTTTACTTATTTAGAATAAAAATGTGAATGAATTCATTCCGATGAAATTCATTCTTAATACCTACCCCCCCTTGGTAATCAAACTCTGGATATTTAGGAATGAATTTCTCTTTTTTAGTTACTTTTTCGTGGAACACACAACCATTCCGATTTATGTGCATGTTAGTAAACACAAGAGAACTCAGAAATAGAAATCAATTCCTTTATTTTCATACTCATTCCAAATAAGTAAACATGCCATAATATTTTAATGCATATGTAATACCGGCTTAATTTTTTTGGATGGTTTTACTCAAACCTCCTTTATATTAATGTGATTGTCCGTTTAATTAATATAGAGATAATGGTCAAGTCAAGCATCATATTAAGTTGATAAGAAATCAACATGATAACTAGGACCCACATATCCAACAAGACATGTGACCTACTAAAATTTTATAACGTACACCGGTTCAAGACTTCAAGCCCATTGTTTTTTTTTCTTTTTCAAAACGTCATTCTAGAATACTCCACTTGACCGTCGATCTAACATATCTAACAAGTCAGATAAGACCTATCAAAACTCAATGTCCAATACAGGTTTAAGCCCACTGTTTTTTTTTTTTTTTAAAACCATCATTCTAAAACACTCCACTTCATCTTGACCGTCGATCTAACATATCTAACAAGCCAGATAAGACCTAGCAAAACTCAATGTCCAATACAGGTTTAAGCCCACTGTTTTTTTTTTTAAAAAAACCATCATTCTAGAACACTCCACTTCATCTTGACCGTCGATCTAACATATCTAACAAACCAGATAAGACCTATCAAAATTCAATGTCGAACACAAATTTAAGCCCACTGTTTATTTTTTTTAAATCGTCATTCTAGAACACTCCATTTCATCTTGACCGTCGATCTAATATATCTAACAAGCCAAATAAGTATCAAAAGTCAAAGTCGAACACAGATTTAAGCCCACTGTTTTTTTTTTAAAACCGCCATTCTAGAACACTCCACTTCATCTTGACCGTCGATCTAACATATCTAACAAACCAGATAAGACCTATCAAAACTTAATGTCGAACACAGAGTTAAACCCACTGTTTATCTTTTTTAAACCTTCATTCTAGAACCCTCCACTTCATCTATAAAAGGACCATCTAAGTTTGTATGCATACAACCTTATATCATCTATATTCTATTCTCTAATTGCTTATAAAATTTTTTATTTCCAAATTGAAAATGGTGGTGGTTAGACAGGCATCTGAAACCCACGATGAAGACGAAGATGGTGCTAGCTCTAAAGATGATTTCAAACATTGAATCAATGATTTACCAGAGGTATATTAATTGATAATATATTTAGTTAATTCTCTTCCGAGTATATTTGTCAATTTATAACCGTCTCTGAAATAAGGATGGACTCAATGTTGTGATTTGGCCGGAATTGAGTCTGAAACCTCAGTTTCACTATTTTGGCCACCGGACTAACATTGTTGGTGTTGATTAAAAATCCAAAGGCTGATCCGGCAAGAATTGGCTATATCTTGTCCAGACTCGACCGTATCTGCATAGATTTATGTGATTTCAGTAGAACAAAGATGAGGAAAATTGTCGGTTATGCCGGTTACACAAGTTGTTGCCAGAGGCCTAACCATCGTCTTAACCGAACCAAAATTATCAGTGCAGTTATGGGGCAATTTAATGTAGTTGTTTATTTGTCAGTGTCATTTTGTCCACCCTAACCAAATTAAGAGTACTAATTAAGTTCCCATTTACAGTCCAGTTTTCTTATTTTTGGTGCGGCAGATAGGCGTTAAAAAACAGAAACTAAAACTTCACATTAAGATAATTCAATTTCTTCAATAAAAAAAAAAGATAATTCAATTTAATTAACATGATGATATTGTCTTTTCTAGACATATATGTTTTACCAAAAACATGCACACAATTAAATGAATTTTTTTGATCGAACACATCACTTTTTAGCATAAAAGTATTTTAGGTGTATTTTGGAACACAAAAAATTATTTGAAAGTTGACAAAATGAATTCATATGTCCGATCTATATATTAATATATATTCGTAATTTTTTTGCGAGAGATTATATATTTATATGTCTAATTGTCTCTAGGTTATGACCATGCATGACTCTTAAACTCTAATTATGAATTAATGTGAGTGTTGATGAATTAAAAGGAAACTGTACGTCTTGGCAGAATCTGACCCAAAATATATTTCAATTGGTAATAACGTACTGTTTTCTTACCAATATGAATGGGTGACTTTCCTACCAGTTATGCCAATCTGCATGCAAATGGCTCCAAGCACCTTCAAAGATTTGGAGTCGAAGAGGCCATATATGTGTCAGCATGGGAGGGCATCATATCGGCCAAGTACCAGAAACGAGTTCTTCTGCTTTGCTGAGCAAAGACCTACAAGAAGGCGTCAGCACCAGAAGGGCTTACTGTTGACTAGCCATTGCCACTGCAGATGGATAATGTTCTGCCACGAGCCGCTTTCAGCAGATTGTCATACCAATGACAAGCAGATCGACAATGTGATCTTTGAGGTTATCCGGCCATTATCGCAAAATATATGATCGACCTACTGAAAAAGAAAGAGCTGTGTGTGTAAAGTAGTAGTGTGATTGACTTACGGAAAAAGAAAGAGCTGTGTGTAAATTAGTAGTAGTTGTAGTAGTAGTAAATTTGTGAAAACTTCCGTCCATCTTTTGTTAAAAAAAGGGGTAATTTCATCAAGTCACTCTTTATCAACTAGTTTAAGTGAAAACTTAAAACTAAAAATAAAAAATTAAATTAAATTGGTGTAAAATAAATAAATAGTAACTAGCATTATGGACACATGCTCTGCATGTATGACCGTTTTTTTCTTGAGAAACAGTTTTTTTTTTTTTGAAAAGTAGTGGGTAGTTTTTTTATTTTTAATTCTTTTATTAATTTTTTTTATTTTTTATCTTTTTATCCCTGACAGTTGACTTTTATTCAAGGTTATTTAATACTTTAGAGTTGTTTTGGTAAAAAAATTATGTTTTGATTGACAATAGATGTTCTCATTAAAATAGTATAGGTCAGGGGGAGGAAGACTTCTGACACTGCCCCCGAGTGGATTAGTCCTTGGGCCTAGGAAGCCTTTGGGATACCACGATCTCGATCAAAAAAATAATAATAATAATAGTATAGATTATTTATAAAAATATGAAATTATGTTGATCTTTTAATAAAATGTTCAAAACTAATTAATGAAAAACAAATTAATATATATATGGTTGAAAAACCTTTTTAGGTTCGTCAAAACTAAGCCTTAGCTTCTTTAAGGATGATAAAAAAAATTGTAATTTTTTTTAGCAGTAGACAACAAATTTATTTATTAAATAAATAGGTCGTCGTATTCCGCCACCACCAAAATAGCGTTGTGATTATTATCCATCTAAGTTTATAAATGAGAAAGATCATGAAAAGAAAATTTAAAAACAAAATGAAAATTCTTATTAGTTGATCAATATACATAAAGAGAGATGATCACTTACTCTTCCTATCTTTACATAAGAAACTTACAAGTTACAACAACTGAGAGACTAGTTTGTCTCGAGCTCCAAGCTAGCTCTCCAGAATCCTATGTACAAACAACTTTGAAGAATATATAATCCTCTTACAGTACGTTAACCAAAACCAAAAATGTCACACGGCTTTAATCACATCAGAAACTAAGCAGGGTATAATTAACAAACCAATTACACAATTAACAAAACAGAATTCTGATTACCAAAAAGTAACTTAATTTGTTACTGACTTCGAAAAGTTCGAGTTCGAGCAGTCCTTGCTGGCATTCCTCCTCCCATGAGGACCTTCTTCTTCTCGACGACGACGTTGTTTGTTGACCAGTTATGATCTCCGAAACTCCATAGAGGCACACAGATAAGCCACATTGAAGTGCACAAAATGGCACAAAGCTTACCGTAAAAAATCAACCCTAACAGACTCATAAGCAAGAAGCAAAGACCCGAAGCCGATCGGTAACACCCTCCTTTCTTATTGCTCTTTTCGTTGTGATGAGTCACATCGTCATCAAAATGTGCATGTTGCTCTTCTCTCAAACCACTCGAAGTAATGGATTCCAACGACATCTTGTTTCTCTCGAACAAGTACCTCGAATTGGATTTCAAACCGCTGGAGTTTGATCGAATTTTTTCGGACAAACACCTCAAATTGGCTTTTAAATTGCTCGATGAGATTGATCGAAACGACTTGATTCTCTCGGATAAAGACCTCGAATGTGACGTAGAGCGCGACACCGTTGATGAACTCGAACAAGAGGCCAATGAGGACGAAGTGAAAACAGATGAGTTAGTTAACGAAGACGCAGACTTCGTTAACTTTCTTGGGTCATGATGATCTTCCTCGCATGATTCTCCAGTGCTAGGCCTTAAACTCCCATTTGATCCATATTTTTTCCCCAACTTTCTTGCTTGAATCTTCTTGACCTGCCATTAATATTAACAATAAGATTAATATATAGACAAACTCCT
Source organism: Rubus parviflorus (assembly GCA_029955375.1). Taxonomy (NCBI): domain Eukaryota; kingdom Viridiplantae; phylum Streptophyta; class Magnoliopsida; order Rosales; family Rosaceae; genus Rubus; species Rubus parviflorus. The sequence continues at coordinate 15,203 of JARGGL010000121.1, read as the reverse complement.
TAATCCAATTAAAGATGACAATTTTGAGCCCTAGCCTCCCTTTCACCAGAAAAACATGACAATAGAATTTTCTATTTTGAGGAAGAAAAAAAACTGACCAGTGATGTCTCGAACAAGACGGCCTTTAAAACGCGAGATAATCTACGCCGTCCTCTATTGATCCATAGATCTTGACACTTTTCTTCATTGTCAAGCAACGATGACGGCATCGTCGGAAACACAACCTCTTCCTTCTCTCTGACGTACGTGAAAACGGAATTACCCCCTGAACAAGTTGTTTTGGTGATCATTCTCGGGACATCTTTGTGATCCGACCATTCTTGAGTTTGCCCTGAACTCTCCTTTGTTGGAATATTTACAATACTTTTGCCTGATTTCCTTTGTTGAATCTTCTTGACCTGTCAATATATAAGACGTGCATGCTATTAATAGAAAAGAAGAACCGGTACTATTATGATATTGAGCCCTTTGAAACAAAATAAAAATCAAATTAAAAACCCGTAAAACAAGATTCAATTTTTCTTGTTAGTTGTTTTATATTGGAAATTATTACAAAAAGAAAAAAGAAGAAGAAGGAGAAAAAAGAACAGACATGCATGCATGCACGATTACAAAATGAAGAAGATAGAGATTTTACAAAAATTTAAGGGTTGAAAAATATAAAGCATCATCACATGTTGGAAATCAAATAGAGATTCTCGAGATTCAGAATAATACTAAGAAGAAAAAAACTAACCCATGCGGTCTTGAACAAAAATGCTTTCAAAACATGAAAAAATCCATGTCGTCCTGGCTTCCTTTGTTGATTGCTGCATTTTACCACATCCAATTCACTATCCGATGTCGTTGTGGATGAGGAAACCACCGGTACCACTCGGGGGAACACAACATCGTCGGATCGGAAGCATAGGAAGAACTTGACGGCGCTCTTCTTCTTCTGCCTCACTTGGGCCTTTTTAGGACATCCATGGGCAGTACTGCAGGCGAGAGAAAGGGTGGCGGTGTCATTTTCCGAATCCATGGCGAAGTTTGCATGGAGTTAGGGGAGTAGTGTTTGTTAGCCGAGAAAGTTAGGGTTTGAGAATCTGAGAGAGAAAGGTTGAGAGGGATTTGGTTGATCTTCTTCTCCCATTTGTTTTGAATGTATTGATGATGAAGTTGGTGGATTTGTAATTTGCAAGGGAATTTCATTGGACGGACATGTCGCGCTACTTCTTTGGATCCGTCAATTTGAAATGTTATTGTATATAAAATGAGAGTGTACAAAAATAAAAGACGAGTATGAGATTGCCAACACAACGCAAGTGCTTAATTTTGGATTGGAAATTAAGGGGACTATTTTTGAACCTATATGGATTAGGTGATTTTCTGTTTTTAGGTCTAGTATCATCATCCAAAATTATCCAAAAACAATAATAGGATGATCCGTTCTTACTTTTGTTTTTAGAATGAGTACTAGTTGTCCCAAACTTTATCTTTCACTTTCTAAAATTTTGTAACACAAAAAATGATGGTGTGGTCTTGTTGGCCCTTAATTAATGGTAAAGTATATATATTTACCTTAGCATTTGCAACAGACTACTCAAAGTTAAAATTTGATTAGTTTTGAAGCAATTTATAGCTCTAATAGATTCTTAAAGTAAAGTTAAATTTAACTTTAGCCAAATTTGATTGCTATATTTTAGCTAGGGAGGAGAGGGAAATAAGCTTAAAGTTAAATCTTTCTACGTTAGTTTTTCTTTTCTTTTAAGGTTGTTTTATTTTAAATTTAATTTGAAAATATAATAAAAATTCAGTTTTTACTAATACTGCCGGAGTAAATCTCTAAAGTGGCTAGCCATATGACAATTTTTCACTATTTAGCTAGTTAAAATGGCTATCATTATGGAGATGCTGATCGAAACTTGCTCTCCTTTTTGCCTAAGCTTTAAACTTTTGGGCAAAAACAAAACTTAACAATTGAATTGGTTTATATGAGGGGCGGAGATTTTGAAAAATCAATTCTTATGATTTTTCTGAGAATTATTCAAAAATTTTATTAGGACAATTCTTAGGTTCACCACTCATGCAACTTGTGATTATCGAATTCTCATATTCCACTTTCTCGATCCGAACACGTAATTTTGTAACTATGAAGGGAGGAGGTTGGGATTTCGCTAAACAATTATTGACTTCTTCTTTCCAAAGTTCCAAGAGCAACAATCGACTATGCTTCAAGTATTAATTAATTGACAAGGGTTCGTGCAAAGTGTTAAGATGTGGATCAAACACAATTGTCCGTATTGGAAAAAAAAATTGTTTACGATGGGGTAGTGGAAGATTCTCCTAAATTGCATTAAGGTCTTTTAGGATAAAACTCACAATCATTATCTTTTTAGGTGGTTAAGTAGAGACAATCTCGGTGCAACATATAAAGACAGAGAGGTTGTGGGCCTAGCAAATGGTATCATATATAGCCTATCATTCAACTTGAGAGACATGAGCATAATCCGTTCATTCGAGGTGGAGGAAGGAGTACTAGTAGAGTAGCGTCTTAGAGAGAAATACCTAGTTTCATACACTCGACCTAGGCAAAGTAGCTAGACTCAAAGTTAGGTGGAGTTGCAAATGGATCAATCAAATGCTCGAGTATGTTGTGCATAAAATTTTCCAATGAGTGAATCATCATGCTTAGAGACGATGGATTGTTCAGATGATTTAAGGTGCATGGGACTTAGAAAGAAGAAATTGTGATTTGATCAAAGGGGGAGGGGGGAATTGTAGGATGCGGATCAAACCCACAAAGAAAGTGACTATTTATCATGAAAAATGTTTAGTGGAAGCTTTCCTTAAATTGCATCAAGATTTTCTACCTAGTTTGGTGAGCCTTAACTTATTTTAAAAACTGTTTAACAAATAAGTGTTTGGTAAAAAATTCAAAAGCAGCTTAATTATTTCATAATTTATATCATTTGACAGTAGTTTATAGAAGTTGGTAAAATGCTACTTTCATAAGCTAAAAGCTACAACTGCTTATTGCTTAAGTTAAGATATCCCAAATTGGGCAAGACCACACACTCTGTTACCTCTCGAGGTTGCCAAGGGCCTAACACATAATTCAACAAGGATTAATACAACCTCGACAAAGCTTCGAGAATTAGTTAGCTTGGTTACAAGCTTGCTATTCATAATATATCACGAGAACCTTTATCGCCATGCCTAACATATATTTTGACGATAACACTAATTTTGTTGTTGGTTGGAGTAGTGAGTGTGGTTGCTCGGATGGATCTAAATGTGTTTAGACCAACATAACTCGGAAGGAAAAGTGAAGCTAATAAGAGCTTTAAGGGTATTTAAGTTTTTTTTTTTGTTACATTAGAGGACATCGAATCCCTTACTTAATCTAATCCTAAGCCGTTTCCCCACCCTCCCACCAGTTGGGCCAACCGTAGCCCAATTTCCTACCTTCTCTCACCGCTCGGGCTAACTTGAAGGACAATGTTATACGAGTATTTTCATATCTTATTTGGGTTAAATTTCAAAATTCCTTAAAATTGCTTGCAATTGTTTTTGGAAAATCAAAATTTTCATTTTCTAATTCCGAAGCTTCTCGAGACGGGGAAGAATAGATTGCAAAGGCATCAAAACGTGTTTCAATCAGTGTTGTGTACAAAACATACAAAGTAATTCTCTCCTCTTTCTCGCGACTCGAGAGACTTTGCACTAGCTTAGGGCAAAGAACATATTCTCTTTCTCTCTTTCTCCATCTCCGTAAATCCTAAAACCCATTTCGCTGTACCAAAACCCTTTGTATTTGCAGAGCGATGTTAAACCCCATGGACCTGCTCCGATCCAATCTCTCCCGGGTTCGGATCCCGGAGCCCACTAACCGCATCTACAAGCAAGAATGCTGCATATCTTTCGACACTCCGGTAACCTCCATAGTTTCCGTTTGTTTATTTAAACTTGAGGAACAATCAAATTTACTCTGCCACTCACTTCCACTACTTCATGCTTTATACTCTCGTTTTCTCACTAAGTATTGGGATGCTTAGTGTTACTTTAATTTTATTGCATTTCATAATTTTGTGTTTCAAGCATTGTTTGCTGGTGGAATTTTGATTTGTGTTCGTAAGTTTTTGTGTTATACCGGTCCCGAAAGAGTGTCAAGAAAGAAAGCAGAGTTACTGCTTAATTGTATAAGCAAATAAACGAAACCTACCAGGGAACTTTTTGTTTGTTTCTCTTTATTTTTATTTTGTAATTTCATATTGCTGTGATTAATTTTTTTTTTCCAAATTATAATGAGGTTTCAATTTCCCTCAAAACTTATTTTTTGAAAAATTCGATTCTGCCAGAAATTAGATTAGAAGTATGTTTAATACATTTTTATTTGGAGATTGTTTCATTTAATGGTGTTTTTTTTATGAGTTTCAGAGATCAGAAGGTGGCTTGTTCGTCGACATGAACACGTTTCTTGCTTTTGGGAAGGATTGTGTAGGATGGAACTATGAAAAGACCGGAAATCCAGTTTATCTGCATATAAAGCAAGCAAAAGTGTTGGTTCCTGAAGATAGGCCTTTAAAGAAACCAACACTCATGGCTATAGGTAATCTTAATCAAGATGATTTATGCTTGTGCATATGGAAGTTCTCTGCTCCTTGCCATTGTATTCTTATCATTGCTGAGTTTGGGTGATGTACTTATTTGGTTTGTGCCATTTGAATGCACCATTATCAATGTTGGATATTTATTCAGGTATGGAAGTGATTAGTTGATGAAAATATTTGCAAAGTATTTAGACCACAATAGTTGCTACTATATGTATAATCATCCAGGAGTAGGATTTTTGAAGTTTTGAAGCTGCTCAGGTCTCACTGAACATAAACTGCAAGCTTATACTCAACCAAAGACATAAGAAAGCTGATCACTCTTTGCACTAATGTCTTTGTATCTAATAAAGATAAAATAAAAGAAATGTCTTTGTTCACGCACTAATTGTTTTGATATTTGAAGATTTGCTCTCTCTGTCTCTACTCTCTATTAGGGTTCCAATCTTATGTTTCTGGTAACTTTTATTCTGCAAATGCTTACAAGACAGGATGCAAATCATTTGGATATTTCCCTAGTACTTGTTGCTTCAATTTATATCTGTATTGTTTTTGTGGTTGGTTCAGGGTAATGGATTTATTGGTCATAATGCTCAAAATTCGTAAAATTGCAGGAAGAGATGTTCTGCTGTTGCCTTACAGCACTTGGTGTTTTATATTATTCTGTACTAGTTATTAGCTGTTCCGGTAGTGTAAAGTCTAATCTATATTATACAACTTGTAGGTGTTGACGGGGGATTTGACAACAATGAACCTGAATATGAAGAAACTCACAGTATTGTTTTGTTGCCTGATTATGTGACTCTACCATTTCCTTCTGTTGAGCTGCCAGAGAAGGTTTCCATTCTTATTTATTTTAGATATTTATTGATGTGAAAAATAATAAAGCTACCATCTCAAGGAATGAATCAATTTTATGACTACAGGTAAGATTGGCGGTTGATAGCATTTTAATGGCTGAGGGTGCAGAGAAGAAAGAACAACTCGCAGCATGGACAGCTGATAAGAAGCAAACGAGTGTGTATGCAATGAATTTGCAACAGATTGACAATGGTATCATTGTTCCTTCATCTGGGTGGAAATGTTCCAAGTGTGATAAAAGAGAAAATCTTTGGTTGAATCTAACTGATGGAACGATCCTTTGTGGGAGGAAAAATTGGGATGGTACTGGTGGCAATAACCATGCCATTGAACACTATAAGAATACAGGCTATCCTCTTGCTGTAAAGCTGGGGACAATTACAGCCGATCTGGAAGGAGCAGGTAATGCTGCCATGGTAAAAATAGTGCAATTATATATGCTTGTGTTTTTTTGCATTATAGTTTGTATGCCAGACATCATGTTCATGAACTAAAAAACGTGTTGTTTGGCACAAAACAAGCTAGGTAACATGAGAAATCCTGGCAAATATGACTTCATAGCTTAATATTCAAAATGCAGCTGGTTCTTTGGAGAAATGAGTTTTTGTTACATGTATGGATTACTAATCATGAAAAACATATTGTGGCAGCTCAGATGTTTTCTCTTATCCAGAGGATGATAGTGTTTTAGACCCACTTTTAGCGCAACATCTGGCATTTTTTGGTATTGATTTCTCATCATTACAGAAGGTTAGTTGTGATTTATGTTCTCATTACTGATGATTTAATTATTTATCTCTAACAGTTGAATTAGATTCTGATATGGCACTAACTAATATGAATTGCTAAATGGGCTACTAGTTGTTTTTCCCTTCTAAGATTAAAATAAAACATATGCAGAGAGTAGAATACCATATGTTTTCATTTCCTCTTTTTCAAGACTCAAGAGAAACGAATCACTTTCCATCTCATATAAGAGAAAAATTTTCATTGTTGTGTAGTAGGGATGTCTTTTATGAATCATGACCAGAAAAGAAAGTATTAGGGATATCTTATTTATGTTCTAGTGGATATGACACGTGTGAAACATTTCATAATACATGGAGGCATGAAATATCTGATTCTCATCTTTTAAGATAAAGAAATCTATTGTATGTGAGTAATACAAATAGAATATAGTAATGATTTTACGCATGGACAAAGTCAAAATTCGATAGTTTCTGGAACTTTGCTATTTCAAAAAGTCTTGGAGTTCTTTCTTTTGGTTAAAATGATAGTTTCCACCAAGGGTGTGTACTCTCTTTATAGGTGTCTGACTACATACCTGTTCTACATATGACCTATCCCGTTAGGAGGGTATTCCCCTGGTCATTTCTTTGAAGCATGTTGTCAATTTTAAGGTTTATAATGAAAACCATTGAGCTCTGGCTATAGATTTTTTTTTTGGGAAGTTTTCGGTGTTTTATTGCCATGAAATTATAGGTGTCTGACTACCTGTTCTACATATGACCTATCCCATTAGGAGCTATGAAGCATGGAAACGCCAAAATGAGTGCGTTTCCTGTTTCTGAAACGGGTACAAAACGAGTCTGATATCTATTCTGCATATTTCCAGGAGGTATGCCCCTGGCAATTTGGTTGACGCATGTGGTGAATTAAAACCATATTGCTTTGGCTATAGATTTATTTATTATTATTTTTTTTGGGGTGGGGGGTGGGGGAGTTCAATGTTTTATGTTAAAATCCAAATGACCTGGAAATAGGTGCAGTCAGATTGTTATACTTTTAGTCGTGTTATTATGCTAATATTAGGTATTGATAAAATAACAACACCCTTGTTTCCAGACGGAGATGACCACTGCTGAAAGAGAGCTTGACCAGAATACCAATTTTGACTGGAACCGAATTCAAGAAAGTGGACAGGAAGTCGAACCGATATTTGGACCCGGTTACACTGGCCTCGTCAATCTTGGAAATAGGTAGCTTCTGTACATGTTGAGTGCCGCTGAAGACATAGAACATTTTAATATATGTATTAATATCTCATTTTGTTTTCTTACAGCTGCTACATGGCAGCAACTATGCAAGTAGTATTCTCAACACACTCCTTCTATTCCGGGTTAGTTTATATTATATAAGTTCAGTTAAAAATTACCTTGATTTGTTTCTTATTAAAAAAAAACAGAAAAAAATAATCTTAATGGAAACTATGCTTGTTAATAGTTATTATATTTCCTCAGATACTATAAGAATCAAAGTTTGAAAACTGCATTTGAGAAGGCTCCAGCTGACCCTACTGTAGACCTGAACATGCAGCTGTAAGTAGTTAGCCGATTATTAGTGTAGATTTTTTATTTGCATTTCTGTCAACTGATATAATTCATCTTTATGTTGCTATTTGTGCTCCTATACAAATTAATGTTGCTGTTTGTGATAAAAAGCTAATCCTTTCCTTGTTAGTTGTGAGTCTTGTGACCTTTATTAATTGCTGTCTGTGAATCAAGTCTCCCTATTTTATATGAATTGCGTAAAAGCAAGTAGTGCATGTGTATTTATGTTATTTCACTTCTGCAAACATTCTCCTTTTTTTTTTTCCTGCCTTTCCTTCTCAATCATTACATGATTAAGTTATTCATAAAAAGCAGGTGTAGGAAGGAATTATCTGTATGAGTGTATTTAAAGCTTTCATGTTGTATGGCAGAACAAAGCTGGCACATGGTTTGCTATCTGGTAAATACTCTCTTCCTGTAACGGAGGTATGTTTGTTATAGCAGAATGGTTTCTTTCCTTTGACAGCTTCTGCTTCTGTTGACTGGTTGGCTTACATTTTTTATATCATCCAGGAAAAAGATCAAACAAATTCTATCACCCCTACAACAAATTCAGTAAGCTTTCTAGATAAACATCCATATTCTTTGCTTTATAGCGAGTTTTGATGAGACAAGTGTATACATATTAATAATCTTCGTCTATTTAATGGTTCCTGCATGTCTTTCCCCATTGTATTTATTTATCAAAAGCAAAAAAATCTTTCCTTCTTAGGATATACAGATTTCCTATTGATGATTACCTTTGACTTGTTCTGATATTCTTTTGTTTTGGCCATCTTCGACAAATATTAGAAACAGGATGGGATACCCCCTCGTATGTTTAAGGCGGTTATAGCTGCCAGTCATCCTGAATTTTCATCCATGAGACAACAGGTACATTCACCATCTTTTGAGATCTATCACAAGATTTCAATTTTTGACAGAAGCTTTAGGTTGTCTTATATACTGTAGAAAATAATTGAAGGGATCTCCCCCTCCCTTTTTTTATCTAGCATATGCAACACTTCTGTGCTACTGGTTTTGAAATCTCCTATATTTAGTTTTACCTGTTATCATTATTGTTGTTTACTCTTTAATCTGTATACTTGAAAACCAACTTTTATTTAGGATGCCTTGGAGTTCTTCCTGCACTTTCTTGACCAAGTTGAACGGGCTCATGGTGGGAAACCTGAAATTGATCCTGCAAGGAGTTTCAAGTTTGGTATTGAAGATCGTATTTTGTGCTCATCTGGAAAAGTTGCTTACAATAGAAGGCTGGACTACATTCTTTCCTTAAACATCCCACTACATGAAGCTACTAATAAAGGTGAGTGTCTTGGGTCGTCATCAATGGAAAATGTTGGTCTAAAAATTGATTTTCTTATATGCTTTTTGTTGGAAAATGCAGAAGAGCTTGCAGCATTTCAGAAACTGAAAGCCGAAAAGATTTCGGAAGGCAAGGACGTGTAAGTTCACTGGTTTCAATATTTTGTGTTCTCCTGTGATCACCATTGTAGGCATTTGCTAAGTATGTCAATTTCTACCAGATCCAATGATGAAATTGTACGTCCAAGGGTTCCTCTAGAAGCATGCCTTGCAAGCTTTTCCTCACCAGAAGAGATACAGGATTTTTACAGCACTGCCTTGAAGGCCAAGACAACAGCAGTGAAGTAAGCTTTCTGGTTATTTGCTCGTGTCAATTTCCCCTAGATGATTTTCTTTTTTTCCTTTCTGCAAAAGAATTGTTAGTATATTATAATGACAATAAATTACTGAGATTTGTATTTGATCTAGGTTACTGACAATAGTAAGTTGCTGTCCCCCAAGTTTTGGAATAGAAATTTGGTCTAGGTTAGAAATGGACTGAATATTCCACAACGCATGCATTTCGTTTACAACTTGCCATAGGCTGGTCAGGTTTTTGTTACCTAGGCCATTTGTCTTCAGATATTTTCAACAGTAAACCAGAAATTTGCCCATTTACTATTTTAAACTTTTTCTGGGGAAATTGGTCATTTATAATTTACTATGGAGCTGGGATGTTTTTTACTCTGTAGTTCTCTTTCTGAACATAACAAGCATGTCTAAGATAAAAGTTGGTGCCTCTTCATAAAACATATTTCTTACTTTTTTACCCTTTTTATTACCCTCCAGGAGTGCAGGTCTAACTTCGTTCCCTGATTATTTGGTGTTGCACATGCGGAAATTTGTAATGGAGGCGGGCTGGGTGCCAAAAAAGCTTGGTATTTCTCTTGGCTTCCTAAGTTTCTTCTACATTGATATTGAGATTGTGCACGTTTCTCAATGTTTGTGTATCTGTTTGCAGATGTCTATATAGATGTTCCTGATATCATAGATATTAGTCACATGCGCAGTAAGGGACTTCAACATGGGGAAGAGTTGCTGCCAGAGAGTGGTATGTATTACGATTTTGCTTTTCCTAATATCTTACTGGATTTTATTGACAGAAATTGTAAAGTTCTCATATATGCCTGTATATATGTGTACATTAATATCTATCCCCTTAAGTGTACCTTTTGTAAAATATTCACCTAATCTATAGTGCACACAGCCCTATTGTTTCTTGTGTTTTCATCGGCAAAGCAGGCTGAAATCAATCTAAGTTATCTATTTTTATTTCAAATCATCAACTCACATACAAACTTAAAGGAAAAAGATATTTGTATATCTAACTGCGTTACACTTTGTCTACTAAACTGATTTTGGAAAACGTGTCAGCATCATAAGAGACTTCCTTTTGTAGTTTTGGTCTTCTATGGTATTGTCCTAGTTACCCTCGCATAAGTTGAAAATGATATATTCTGGTTCTCTTGAATAATGTCTCTACTATGCTACTCAGTTCCTGGAGAAGAGGAGGAACCAACTAAGCCTGTGGCCGATGAGAGTATTGTTACCCAGCTTGTTTCCATGGGGTTTAATCATCTTCACTGTCAGAAAGCTGCCATTAATACCTCAAATGCTGGAGTGGAAGAGGCAATGAATTGGCTACTTTCTCACATGGATGATCCAGGTAATTACTATCTTGAGTAGTACTTTCCTTCATCCTGGAAAGCAGTATCTTGCTAGCTATCCAGCTGTGTCTGTGACCTTCATCTGTTATGCTGTAGGGCACTAAATAAAAATGATCTAATCTTTCCTTTCCAGATATAGACGCTCCTATTTCTCAAGGCGGACAAATTGTGGTTGACCAATCAAAAGTTGATATGTTGTTATCATTTGGTTTTCAAGAAGAAATTGCTCGGGCTGCATTGAAAGCATCGGTAAGACTTTGTTGCAGCATCTTCTTCTTCTTCTTTTTTGTTCTTTTCTTTTCTATTTTAAGAATCGGTAGCTTTTGTTTTTGTTTTTGTATGAGTTGTACTTTGCAACCACTGGACATTTTGGCAGCCTTTTCTTATTCTTAAACTATTACTTTACTTTTACAGGGTGGTGACATTGAGAAAGCCACAGATTGGATATTCAACAATCCTGGTGCTTCTGTCTCAACTGATATGGATGCCACAACATCAGAAACTATACCTATTGCCGCTGATGCTGGACTGCCTGATGGAGGAGGGAGTTAGTATCTTACACCATTTCCTCTTTTTTTTTCTTTTAAACCAACATATGATACAAATGTGTCTGTGTGTGTGTGTATTGATTTGTGATACCATACATCTTATGTGTTTGTGTATTGACTGACTGACAATACATCTGCTAATGTATATTTTTTATGCTCTTGGCTTTATGCAGGATATAGACTTATTGGAATTGTAAGCCACATTGGAACCTCTACTCTATGTGGTCACTATGTCGCACACATCTTTAAAGATGGTAGATGGGTTATTTTCAATGATGCTAAGGTTGGGGCTTCCGTTAATCCACCCAAGGACATGGGCTATCTTTATTTCTTCGAGAGACTAAACAGCTGAGAGACACCAGTGTTTCAACGTCGGAAGATTAGTTCAGAGATATTCTAAAGTGGAAAAGAAAAGTAGTGCACAATTTTGTGGAACCTCAACAATCTGCCAAAATGCACTTGGTCTTTTTCAGCGCTTGGCTTTGGTCATTTTTTTTTTCAATTTGCTGGACGATTCACGCCATTTGCTGAGGTTTCCATCATTATTAGCTGACCTTTACTCAATTTTCCCCCCTTTTAAAGATTTAAGTAATGTTACAGAAGAAAAATTCCAAACAGATATATGCAGAACCTTTGGTTTCTAATGACAAGAAAAGTTCTGTGTTTTCTCATACTTGGTTGCTCATTAGACACCCATGTATACCACATATTTTTCTTTTCTTTTCCCTTCCGATTGGGATCTCCAAGTCTACTCAGTTGACCTCCTTTTGTGAATTATTATGGCTAATTTTATTATTTAAAAGAGGATAGAAAGTGTAAAGAGTATACAAGGTCATGCGAGTAGTTTTATCGCAATATAATTTTTCTTTCTTTTCTTGCAAGACTTTACATGTGCACTGAATACCTGAAGAGTAAGCTAATGAATTATGTAGGATTTAGTGTTCACAAAATAATTATCCTAGGCGTAAAAAATGGTGGTGGGGCGTTTTTGCCTTTTTTCGGTTGATAAAGGAAATTTCATTAAATCCCACAAAATGAGAGATAATTACAAGATCCAAACCAAAACTAAACAAATACAGGCCCAAAAAATATTCGAAGATGTAAAGCATTTGGATAGTCGAGAAATAGAACATAAAACATAAGACAGGTGGGGAATTCTTTTATTTCTCTCTGTGTACAACAGGTATCCTTCTGTTTTCTGTGTCAAAACTTTGTGAGGAAAGGAAATAGAAAGCAGCAGCAGCTTCCTTATGAGTTTTTTGCATTTTGGTAAACTTCATATATGGGTTTTGTAAAAGAAAATTAAGAAATAAAAATGAAATGATGGTACATTTTATGGGGCCATGAGTCCTTCAATGGTGTAAAAGAGGGACTCTGCCCAATCTGCCTTAAAAAGCAAGGTCTGTAAAGTGTGCATCACGTCATATTCTGGATCAAGCTTTCGCTGCCACCCCTACAGAAAGTGATAACAAAGTTCAGGTATAATCAAAACTGATTGGAATAAATTCCACATGCATTCCCTAAATTCTTATAAAAGAAAAATGCAGGAAATAAACATAAGAAATACTGAAATAGAGCAGCAAAAACTATCCTCCTATGCAAGACAACAGCCTATTAAACTTTTTGCTTGGCTATGCCCAGCAGAAAATGTGTTACTAGAGGGGATTGACTGGTAAGGCAAATGAGTGAAGCAAACGTGATGATTAGTAGAAGGCGTACTAAGTTTCCTTCAAATCATCTACCACAAAACAACGGTGATGCAGAATACATCAAATGGGAATCCACATATGATAACAAAAGAGCCTCAACTTGCTAAAGCAAAACCTGGAAAGCCACTTATATGAAGTAGAATTGTTAAATTTACAGCTCTTTAACGATATATATATATGAAGCACCAACACAACTGCAACAAACATGGAAAGGGCAAACAACAGAAGAGACAACAATGAATGAATTCTATTTTTTCTTCTATCTAAAACATAAGCATTCTATATGACATAGCTTACTAACTATTATCACGAATGGATCTCGTGTCTCCAAGACTATAGAACTTCAATAACTATACTGATAAGTTGAATCCGGTCAAGCATTGGGTTTCATGTGTAATACTGTCAAGGTGTTTGGCTTGAACATAGATGTTGGAAAAAAGCATGGAATTACCTCAAGAACCAAAGTGGTTACAATCACTGTGCAAACATTGCTGTCTATTTTGACTTTGTGCCGCCTAACTTGCTCAAGCAATTGCTGTATGCAGTCACCAGGATGTATGACGTCACCTTTTGGGGAGTCCCATAATTTGAAAGATTTATCCACTTCCTGTTAAAGAAATTACTTCCTAAAGTTATTTCCATATAACAAGAATAGGTGACAGTGATCTATCTTAACCTACTCACAATAGAAATGATAAATTAGAGCAACAGATTTGCACAACATATACCCAATTTGGGAGGAAAAGAAAAATTGGTGGACTTCAAGAATCAAGTTACCAAGGACATCATGTTCAAGCATATATTACACAAGCCTCAAGGCTATAGTCATATGAGGCTTCAGAATCTGATTTCAAAGGACAACACCTCAACAAACATTAAGGAACAACAACATACATGCTACTGAATCATAATCAGTAATTCCAATAATGTCAATTACTGCAAGGCCAACAGAACAGGAAAAGAATAAATGTCCAAATATATATTGAATCACTTTGATTCAGTACTTACGTCTCATATGATCAAGAAATTCATCAAATTTTCATCTCTTAAGATATAACATCTGAAATATTAGCTTTTCAGAATGAAAGACCTAACTGCACAAAAAGTTGAACCCAAGTACCGCACAGAACTAAATTATTCTCCTGTAAAAGGTGGAAGAGTTTCTTCACATCCCCCAAATCCTAAGAAAAGCAGAACCCTCATGATAACCTTTGCTTTTCCTTTCTTACACCGTGTTTACTAGATCCACCCTTCAACGAACTAAAAGTTACACTGGGTGCCATAACTTAAAGAGTATGAATTGCACAGAGTACGTTCCTTTCCAATAATTTATTTACTTATCAAGAGAAAATTTGGAACTAGTCTTGAACATACTTGTGCTATAAATCTCAATTGCACAAACAGCATTTGATTAAAATGAGGGTGTTACCAGGAAAAAGCTATATATTAAAATTATTTTGTAGTAGTTATTGCTGCAAATCACATAGATAGAGCAACTTGAAAGTGTCAACACATGGGCCAATGGCCTTTCCCGGTAACATCTCCTCTTTCTTGGAAAGAGGAGTGAAGGGTGAGTTTTGGGATTCAATCCTTGGCTTGTATATGTTATGAACTTATTATTATTTGTTGGAAATAAATATTATGGATGATGATAATCAAACTGTGGCGAAGAATAACGCATTAATGTATTAGACAATCTATGAATAATTTTTCTTGTTTTGTGTTGACAAGTATGATATTTTTACAGAAAAGGAAAAAAGTGACACGTGTGAACGTCTTCAATTTTGATAGCAAGAACAAACAGTTTACCTCAATAAAATCACTTGGATTTGGGCAGTTTTGCTGTGCAGATAATCTAAGTGTGCACTCTGCAACAGATCGACCATCTCGAAGGGCAATCGCCTTAAACAACTCCACTAAATTCAGTTGATCTCTCTTAGAAAGTTCGGCAGTCATGCCCACATCAAGGAAAACAACATGTGGCCTCAATCTAAAGAGTTGTTTACTTGGTAACTTGCTACGGGTAACTCTGACAAGAATATTTCCAGGATGCATGTCAGCATGAATAAAATTATCTACCTGGAAAAAAAAAAATCATCTTAGAAAACAAAACCAAAGAAGAGAACTGTCAAATTCAAGCTGCTTCAAAAAT